>BCLH01000327.1:148921-172448 GCA_001602315.1 Zoysia pacifica | reverse complement strand
GCTAAACATGCTAGTTTGTCTGTTAAAATAGAGAGCCGCTTAACTGTTTTTATTTAAATCATATGATGCATGATTTTTCTGTTGAACTGGATGATAGCACGCGTGTTGCTGCAGGATATCTATGGACTATATCTTTATTGTATTGTATAGCAGATGAAATTTAGGTATGTAAAATAATGTATTATGGTTGGTAAAAGTATGCAATGTGCTGATTGACAGAATACAATATGTAGTAGTGATTAGTGAATAAAAGCTAGTGGTGCACACATGTTCTCTTAAAGAACAACAACCAGGATGCTAAAAAGTACAAGTTATGGTTCAAACTAATTTATCAAGTACATAACATATTAACATAATCATAGTATAGATTGTACATTCATCATAACCATTGGCTGGAAAAGAACAGCGAACCTATGGTGGCTCTTGTTAAATACGACCCTATAATTAATAAAGCAAACAAATAAAATGAAAATCCCAAATATATAGGAACAGATATGAACACGTTAATCAAGTTTATCTTTGGCAAACATCATGTCAACCGCATCGGTGATGCTAAAAAACGACCACTGGTATATATCTTCTGGAGCACATGTGACAGTCCCTGCTGTCTTTCTGAACAGCATGCTTGACTGCGGTTCCAAAGCCAACCGGACTGGGAGATGGAAGTGTATCTGGATGGAAACATAGAATTTGGGGATTGCATGGAGTGATTGAATGCCACTATATGGCTTTCTTTTTTATAGCTTCTTCCTGTGGTCATCTTGCCGTCCTTTGTTTGAGGTGTTGTCTGTTAACAAACATCACGAAGTACATATTTATCTATGTATTTGTCATACCTGGTTTTAATGTCAAAACCAGGTGATCTTTTATGTGTGCCCAGAAATCAAGTTTCACATATAAAGCGACTTCATTAACGGTAAGCAGAACAATGTCTCGAGTACATTAAAATTAACCTATTACAAAAATGACTATGAGTCTTAGAGTTTATTACAAATCAATTACAGTAGAAATTAAACTAAACAACGCGGGTTTTCACATGCAATCGACCGGAGAAATGGCCACTACAAGGAAACTGGCTTGTAGAGGCACTTAGCTATAGGCATTATCTAATTTGTCTCTGTATATGTTATAGAGGCATATTTTTGTAATATTTTAAAATGTGTCTCTTCAGAAAAGCACATATGAATAATAGAGGCATACTTTGAGGCATTCATAGAGGTTCCACATATAATGAACATAGATGAACTTTTTTGTGACAAATTAAAAATGACTATATCTTGTAGATACGTTATTAGAGGCATCTTGTGCATACTTAGAGGCACTGTTTTAGTAATTTGCTGATAACTAATAAGAATAATACTTCAAACATAAAC
Organism: Zoysia pacifica; assembly: GCA_001602315.1. NCBI lineage: Eukaryota > Viridiplantae > Streptophyta > Magnoliopsida > Poales > Poaceae > Zoysia > Zoysia pacifica. The sequence goes on along the minus strand of BCLH01000327.1, from coordinate 171,075 downwards.
ACATTATGACGTGTGGTCGAGTTGGCTAGCAAGGTTCAATAAGTTATTCTGATGAGGTCTTGAATTCAAGGATTCACAAGCACTAATTTTTTCATAATTTAAAGATGTCTATATATTCGTAGAGGCAGAGCAATATGCCTTAAAATAATGCCTCTAATTTGGTAGAATTGATTCACTAAAATATCGCTATGTTTTTTGAGACAATGGATAAGAAGACACTTATGAGACATTTTTGAAACTACCACTGTGATTGTCTAGAGACAATATAATAAAGCCTCTACTATATAAAAAATGGCTCTACAAGCCAATTCTCTTGTAGTGGGCTCACCAGACTTCAGCTCCAGTTTCTTCAACATCTCCACAAACTTCTCCTTCTATTGTGCAGCATTTATAAAAGCAAGGTTGAGTACGAGATGTACTCAGCAAATGTGAGAAAAGATGACATGTGACAACAAACAAAGAAAAGGCAATATAGTGTTCTTTTGCATAAAACTTGCTAGAGAGACACACTTTCTATTAAGCACCTATTTACTAAGTGATAGACCCAGAATACCAACAATAAGCCAACGTGCTTACAACTTACCCGGCTGTAGCACCAACATAAGAACCAATCACAGTCTCCCACTGTGATCCAGTACACCAAATCATACCCAATCCCACTAATAATGTGAGAGTCCATTCAATTCTCATAACCGTGAACACGATTGTCTAGACAGTTTTAACTCTGCGGATGTTATACACATTCAACACGAGAAGTGATTTCATCCCCTATTTCCAGGTGACTAAAAAATCTCCATCTCGCCTGTGTCAGCCAAGCACTCACATGTACACTTCCTTTCACGACTACAAAACGAGCCTACGGTGTCACTCAAAAAATTACTACAATGTCGGCCCAGCGTAACAGCCGACACAAACAAGTTCCGATGGCCCCCAACGCTACGACCCGACACTGTTGTGACAGTAACAGTGTCAGACGTAAGTGACATCATACTACAAAATGACACTAATTGCTATCATTATTCAACAGTGTCGGTCATCGAAGATGTCACATGCGCCCGAAACTACGGAACACGACAGCAGTGTCGGCCTTTGTTTACTTCATCCACATCTGACACTAGCAAAAAACACAATAGTGTCAGACAAACGTGATTTAATAAAAACCGACACTGATAATGAACACATCATTGTCGATCGTGCTGACGTTAAACATAATGGAAACCAGTATTTTGTAGCAATGTTAGTTTTTGGTACCGTAGGTCAGACGACACTACTAGCGCATGTACTGTGTCATTTATAATGATCTCAATATGTCTGACAATGTTAGTTCGTGTATAAGTACTCGTCCCCTTCCTCTTGTCGGGGCACTCTGTTCGATTCTGTTTCGGACAGTGTGTCCGTACGGCGGCTGAGAAATTTGAAATACAAAGTGGGATGATTTTGATTCTATTTTTAATCAAAGGATATTGCTCCAGGAGGTAAATCTATGTCATCTTTGAAAGTTTTATGGTCTTATGATGTGGTTTTATTGTAGGTTTAGGGCGGGATATCTTTTTATGTGTTTGAAGTAAACTTAGCGTGTACAGCCATAGATTTAGGGCGAGATTTTGTAGATCCCAACTAATTTTGTTGCATCTTTGCTTTATATTGATTTTTCTAAGAGCATTACTACATAGTTAATTCGTTAGATCTCTAGTTTACATATATAATAAGACCTACACTGGGCAGGGGAGAGAGTAAAAAATTAATTGTATATCTAGTTTTATATCCTCCATGTTATAATTTTTTCTCTCTTTCTTTCTTTTTCTATTAGTGATTTGTGAAGATGGAGGACAGATCTTGGATGTACAATGGCGCTGGCGAAAATTCATTTTTATATTTCGAAAATGTCATTTCATTTGTTGAAGCTGCTAAGACCAGAAATGTACATATGAAAACAAATAGATTATGGTGTCCATGTAAGAAGTGTAAGAATGTTGTAATGTTTGACACGCCCTAAACAATTCGTGAGCACTTGTTAGAAAATGGTTTCTTTGAGAACTACTCAATATACACCAAACATGGAGAGACACAAGTGAATACACCAAGCAGTGAAGAACAAGAAGTTGGGATTGGATACAACAAAGAGAGGGTAAGAGGTGAAGGCAACATCAAAAAGGCAAGGTCAGAAGGAAACAACACAGAACAGAGGGAAGAAAGAAACAACGATGATTATAATGTGGTTCATGAAAGTCACGATATTGAAGGCTTCGATGTCGAGGAACTAGTGTGTCACATTGGGCGCAAAAAAATATTGGAGAACAAAAGGAGAGGCTTAGGTTACTTTCAGATTTTGGAGAAGGCTTCAAAAGACCCTCTATATGCTGAATCAAACGGGTGTGATAAGGAATACATGATATTGCAAATGATGCTTGATCTTCTCACACTAAAGGCCAAGAATGGGTGGTCAAACACCAGCTTCAATGAATTGCTAGAGCTTTTAGCCAAATTATCACCGAAACTGAACAATTGGCAAACTAGCACGTATCTTGTAAAGAAATTGTTGTTACCATTGACACTGGGCATACAAAAAACACACGCTTGTCTGAACCACTGGATATTGTACCACAAAGAGTACGCAAACGACATGAGATGTCAGATGTGCAATGCCAATTGGTACAAAAGGAATGATCAAAGTATTGGTAGCGGTCTGGATCAGCAAAAAAGAAAAAAATGGAGGAAGATGAAGAAAAGCATTAGCAGCGGTCTGGGTCTGAATGATCAAAGTATTGATGTGGTACCTGCCAGTAATAGATCGATGGAAGTGACTATTCTCCAACTCTAGAGATGCTGAACTCATGATCTGGTATGCAACCTCTGATGGGCACAAAAAGGACGGGAAGCTTCGGCACCCTACGGATTCTCGACAATGGAAAACCTTTGATGTTAACCATTCTGAATTGTCCAGAGATCCAAGAAACTTAAGCCTAGGCTTAAGTACTGATGAAATGAATCCTTTAGTGAGATGACAAACCCACATAGTATTTGGCCAGTGATTCTAAGCCCATACAACATACTTTTATGGCTGTGTCAGAAGAGAAAGTATCTTATGTTAGCTATCCTTATTTTTGGTCTAAACAAGCTGGCATTGATATAGATGTCTATTTAGAACCTTTAATGGAGGATATGAAAAAATTATGGGAAGATGAGGTCCGTGTTTGAGATGCTTACAAACAAGAGAGCTTCACACTATATGCCATGATTTTGTTACCACCAATGACAATCCCGCATGCTTGACACTAATTGGACAAGTTAAAGAGAAGACATGATGTGTAGTATGTCTAAACCAAACATCATCAATGTACCTTCCTTTCTCATGTAAGTTGATGTACATGCGGCACCGACGATTCTTACCCAAAAAAAGCACAAGGATCAATTTGATGGAACATAGGAGAAAGATTTGTGTTTAAATTGGTCTGAAATATCCATACCGTCTTCAGTAAGGCAGTGAAAGGAAAAAAATAAGAAAAATGATAAGGCTCCAAGAGATGTTCTGTTTAAAAAACAATTGATATTTTATCGATATTTATCATATTGGAAAGAGTTATAGATTGGCCATGCCATATATACTATGCATGTTGCAAATGGTGCTTTTGAAAGCATGATTGGTACCTTACTGGATATCCCAGGCAAGACAAAGGTTGTACTTAGAGCACGTAGGGACCTATAAAAAATGAGAATAAGGCCAGAACTTTATCCTCAGATAAGACCAAATGGAAAGTATTACCTTCCACTGTCTAGCTTTACCCTCACACTTGAGGAGAAAAAAAATCAATATGCAAGTGCCTACGTGGTGTTAGAGTCCCCACAAGTTTCTCATCGAATGTAAAGAATCTCGTTTCAATGTTTGAGCTGAAGATGAGTAGGTGCAACACTCATGACTGTCATACCATGCTCACCCTATTCCAACAACCATACATAAAGATGGCCGTCATATAGATGTACTACTTCTTTAATGCTATATCCAAAAAGGTAATCGACATTGCTGTATTGGAGAAGACACGTAAACAGATGAGGGAGAAAATGTGCCAACTCGAGATGTGCTTCCCACTATCTTTCTTTGATATGATGGAGCACTATATAATTCACATAGTAGATCAAATTTTTGTCCTCGAGCTGTTTATCTGCATCACATGTATCCGTATGAGCGTTATATGTCTATTATGAAGGGCTACGTATGCAATCGTGCTCATCCTAGGGTTCCATGATAGAGAGTTACAGAACTGAGGAGGTTCTTGAGTGCTACAAGGATTACATAAAAGATGAAAAACCAATAGGTGTGCCGGTGTCACGGCACGAGAGGAGGCTCCTAGGGAAAAGAATAAAAGGAATGAAAATATTCAACAATTAGAGTTACATATCGCAGTGCCGTACATCCAACAACACTTGCAACAGCTTCATGAAAAAATGAACATTTCACAAAGGATTGGATCACGAAGAGCACAAAAGATGTTTCACGTCATGGTTGAAGAACCAAAACCTCCCGATTGGTACAATAATAGATGAAAAAATGATGCGTTTATTGGCCGATGGTCTCTTAATGTTAGTTACATCATGGCAGTCATATGACATCAATGGGGTTCACATTTTATACCAAGGTAATAGACGACAAGTGCCAGCACCAAAATAGTGGTGTGAGAGTAGATGCCAAAGACTGAGGGGAACAAGAACATAGATTATGGATACATTGATGAAATTTAGGAACTCAACTATGGAACAACTTTATAGATCTCTGTATTTAAGTGCCAATGGATCAAACGCCCACAAGGTGTAGAAATGGATGAAATGGGCTTCACCCTTGTGTCTTTAAGCAACAAAGGTCACAAAGGTCACCCTTGTGCTCGAACACGAGAAGAAGCACATTGTTATCCCTGTAAAACAAAGGATCATTGGGGTTGATAATGTAACAGATGATGAAGAATACAACTAGTTTGATGAGGTACCTTTTTTTATGAATACAGAAATGATAAATATCTTTGAAGCAAGACTCAGTTATTCATCACTTGTTCCCTACATGCGCATGATGGTGAGGGGAAGTTAGTTCAAGCTAAGTAATTAAAGATTTCATAGTTTTGTAATTGAATTATTTGTAATCTAATTATTAAATATTATAAATGATAATATGTGACCTTACTATGTGTCCTGTTGTTTTGTGATATTAAGGCTAATATTTTTCCCTCCGGTCCAAGATACGAATGTTCCCTCCATTCTAATATATAATTATAGAATGAAAAAATTGAAGAATGTACAATAATATGAACAGATTGGACATTGCACGGCCACTGCAATGTCCAATCTGTCCATGTAGTTTACATGCTTCCTCGAAGCACGATAGAAAGCCAGAGCTTATAAATTGGCTGACACTTAAAAGAATAGACGAGGTGGGACTAAAATCTATGTCATATAATAGTGTCGGTCAAGTATGAGGTCAGTGGCAAACGACATTATGCTTCATGGGACTACAATAGTGTCGGTAATGTATGATGTCAGCAGAAACCGACATTACAACGAGCAATACTGTCGGGTAAGAATGATGATGTCATCTTGGAGCAACACTACAGTAGTGATAGTACCAATTAACATATTCCAAAATCTTCAATGAACAATATTACGAATGATGTTAATTGGTACTATCACTACTGTAAGCTGACGGGTGAGAAGCAAGAGAGCGGGATATGAATATATAGGCGTGAATGATTAGGGTTTAGTTAGTAGTGTCGGTCACAAATGATGTCACCAACGACCGACATTGTTACAACCTTATAATGTCAGCCAAGAATGATGTAAGCAAAAACCGATATTATTGAAGTATTATAATGTTGGGGTTAAATGATGTCATCTGCGACCGACATTATAATGTTCTGCTAAGAATTTACTGAAAATTTGAAATTTGAAAATTTCAAAAAAAGTAAGATTATACAGCTATATGAACAAATGGTAAACTGAAGGGGGCTATATTGCTCCCCGCAGTTGACCCTTTGTGTCATACAGAATACAACTTACTTGGACGCTTGTGGGACAGCCTGTAGAATTTAAACTGGTTCTAGCCGCCTAGAATAGCCGAGGTGGGACTAAATACCGGACGCGGACAAAAAGCCTCACTAGTGGCCTTACACTATGTGTCCTATTGTCTTAAAACTCAACATTGTCGGTTTGATGATGTCATCAAATGACACTTTTAACTTGTAGCAATAATATTTATAAAATTACAAAATCTGTCCATATTCATGTCTCTTATAATATTTAACTTGCAGTAATAATATTTATAAAATTATATAACTAGTAAAAATAATATTTATAAAATTATAAAATTACTACTACTATTTATAATTACTACTCTTCCATGTCTGTCCTCCATGTCGAAGTCCTCTTCATCCTCCTCTTTGTTGTTCACTTCTTGAACAGTTGACTTGGCCAGCTCGATGGAGAAGCGCTTGATGCTCGTCTCTGCCTCCCTGATCGCTATGTCGGGATGGGACGTTAGCTAAATTAGGGTGTTGAAGGGGAAGTCAGACTGGCATACCTTTACCGCAGACAGTATGCGGTCCGTAACTGCCTGCGCCAGCTCGCTCCAACTCCATCTTCTCAGGGAGACGACTCAACATCCCTTCCAGCGAATAAATGGCACGAAGAAAGTGGGCAGGAAACCCCCCTTGGCCTAAAGGGAGCTCAGACTCCCCAGCTTCAACTTCTTCACAGCACTGTTGATCTTCTTGAAGGTGTCCGAAGCCATGTCGGTTTGAAGCCGGAGGGACTCCTGTAGAGCGTCAAGATCATGGTGAAGATTGACAATCCGTGCCTCTGACTCCTGAAGCTGCCTCTCCAGCTTCTGCGCTCGCTGGGCCGCCATCTAAGAAGTGCACGGAACACCGGAGATGAAGGCTCAGCGGTTTGAAGAGATGTAGAAGACGAGATGGAGAACACGAGAATGAGGAGTGCAGTGGGGACCCCTTTTAAGCCCTTGGGTGAACTTCTCACATTCTGACGCTCCACTGAGTGTTTCACACGCGGAACTCCTCACATTCCCACGCCTTTTCATTTTTTTTTTATTTTTTTGAGTGAACTCCTCGCATTCCTGTTGGAACTTTGCATTTTAGAATGTATTTTTATATAAATTTTAGTCACTTTCAACCTACATTCAACATTTTCTTGTCCTCATGACGTATAGTGCCATTACAAGGAGCAATAGAGTCGATCAAGTATGACGTTAGCAGAACCCGATATTACAATTAGCATTAGTGTCGGTCAAGTATGACGTCAGCAGAAACCGACATTACAATCAAAATAGTGTCGGTCAAATATGATGACATCATCTTTGAGCGACATTACAGTAGTGCGAGTACTAATTAACATATCCCAAAATCTTCGATGAACCCATGTATAAGACATTTTAAACACTGAGACAACATAAAAACATAAATCATGACAAATTAGACTCATATGGTCTTGTTCTACTTCTAGTCTACTTCGGTTTTCAATTCAAGATGTAGACTAGAAGACTAGAAATATCATAATGCTAGCAGTGCAAGAGCGAGAGAAGCAAGATCTGGAAGTTCTTGATAAGGTGAAGAGCATGCAGACGCTCATCAACAATGTTCAGATCTTGCTTCTCTCGTCTTTGCGCTACTGCCATTATGATATTTCTAATCTTCTAGTCTACATCTTGAAGAGAGTTTCAGTCTTTGTCAACCTCCATCTTGTACTTGATCTCCGTGTTCCCTTTTGTGCACAGGCCGAGCCAGACGAATGACAGGCACCGGCCTCCAAGTACATGCGGTCCCTGTCAGGCTGCATGAGCACGCGGAACGGCACATCCTTGCGCATCATCACCATGGTGCTGCGGAGGTAGGAGATGCTGGCGAACTCGTCGGCGTGGTCGTCTGTGACGTGCTGGAACAGCAGGAGGCCGTAGTCATCGTAGCCGCAGCCGTGGACCGGGCTGTATAAGCTTAGCTGTACAACTCTCTGCACTCTCCGGGCCAATATTTGTAGTGCTGGCCGGCAAGAGTTTCAGGTTCTGTCAACCCTCTTGAGGAGTGGACAACAGCTTGTTATGGAACCTTCCCGTAGAGAATAAAGGACACCAAATTTGAGAATGTGTCCTGAACTCACTGCCATAAACCCTAATCCATAAACTCTAATAACTTGATGTGACAACCTGGTTAAAATAAGAATAACAGATCCGGTAAACAAATGAAGTTGCAAACAGATCTGACAAGCGAAATAACAGATCTTGTATATGCTCACTAGGCTACCCGTGCGAGACTGGATATCATAAGTAACAACCGAAGACGGACCATACGCGCGGCGTGAGAGGAGGAGGCTAAGGAGGAGGGGCGGGATCTGCAAATGAGGAGGGGTGGGGTGCTGACGGGTGAGAAGCAAGGGGGCGGGATACGAATATGTAGGCGTGAATAACTAGTGTTTAATTAGTAGTGTCGGATAGAAATGATGTCACCAGGAACCGACATTGTTACAACATATGTTCCATTATTTTTTTATGAACCATATGTTCTATTATTTTGTACAATATTTTTTCTACGCGTGTAAGCTTTGCTATGTCTTTTTAGAACATATTTTTATATAAATTTTGTAATCACTTTCAACTTACATTCAACATTTTCTTAGACTCATATTGTATAGTGCCATATGATTGGTAAACTAGAGTTCCATTTGAACTAAAAAAAGTCAGTAAAAGACTAAAAAAATCAAACAAAAAATTGACAGCTTCTTTACACAATGCGAATTACTAAAATCAAATTGAGATCAAATATAATAATATACGTTGAGAAAAAAATCTTTAAAGAAATTCGTAAACTTACTAATAGTGTCAGTCAGCGGTGACATCATTAATAACCGACATTGGAAGGCCTTCTGTGTCAGTCCTTTATCCTAGTAGTGTCGGTCATTAACCTGATCGAAATTACAACATCCCTTAGCAAATGTAACTTTAAATATTTCAATTTTTTTACGAACCATATGTTCCATTATTATGTACAATATTTTTTCTAGGCGTGTAAGCTTTCATGTCTTTTTAGAACATATTTTTTTATAAATTTTGTAATCACTTTCAACTTACATTCAACATTTTCTTAGACTCATGTCGTATAGTGCGATATGATTGGTAAACTATAGTTCCATTTGAACTTAAAAAAGTCAGGAAAAGACTCAAAAAAATATAACAAAAAATTGACAGGTTCTTTACACAATGCAAATTACTAAAATCAAATTGTATATCAAATATCATAATATATATCAAGAAAATAAACTTTAAAGAAATTCGTAAACTTAGTAACAGTGTCTGTTGGCGGTGACATCACTAATAACCGACATTGGAAGGCCTTCTGTGTTGGCCCTTTATCCTAGTAGTGTCGGTCATTAACCTGACCAAAATTACAACATCTCTTAGCAAACATAACTTCAAATATTTCAAATTTTTTACAAACCATATGTTCCATTATTTTGTACAATATTTTTCCTACGCGTGTATGCTTTCCTATGTCTTTTTAGAACATATTTTTATATAAATTTTGTAATCACTTTCAACCTACATTCAACATTTTCTTGGACTCATGTCGTATAGAGCCATATGATTGGTAAACTATAGTTCTATTTGAACTAAAAAAGTCAGAAAAAGACTAAAAAAATCAAACAAAAATTTTACAGGTTCTTTACACAATACAAATTACTAAAATCAAATTGTAGATCAAATATCATCACATATATCAGGAAAAAATACATTAAAAATGGTTAAACTTATTAACAGTATTGATCATGGTGAGATCATGGATGACCGACATTGCAGGCCAACAGTGTCAATCTTTTATCATAGTAGTGTCGGTTGTATCGTGACATCACTCTGCCCGACACTAGAAACGTTCCTATGAGAGCCTGGCCTTGGCCAAGTTCAAAATTGAAACCCGTAGTAGTGTCGGTCTCTTGTGACGTCATGCTGTCAAACATTGGTACCCTTACCATATAAACGGGCTTTGTCGCTTCGTTCCACACTAAAACTGGTGGCCTCTTCATTTCCCGCGCAATGCCGTTACGCTGCCAAAATTTTTCGCCAACCCTAAACCCACTGTCGCCGCTCCCGTCGCTGCTCCTCTGGCACCAGCCACGGCTAGTCATCCTCCTTGGCTCCGGCACCGGTCACAGCTGCGTGTCCTCCTCCGACCTCCGGCTGAGCTTTCGCCTCCTCGGCGCCCACCGCGTTTCCTGCTCCAGCTCCGGTCTCCTGGCGTCTCCTCTCCCCCTCACCCACTTTAGAACCCTAATGTAAGCACCCTCCCCCATTCCTCCTCTGTAAGCCGCCTCCCCTCCCTCATTCCAATAATCTGCAAACTGTAAGTCGCATCCCCTCCCACCATTGTTTCTCTCAATTCTTGTGGCTTTATATATGACATATCATTGTTTAGTTTATGGATACATTATAAGACTTTCTTTGGCACAAAAGAAAAATTCCTGATTCCTATGTTTCTCCTGTGAATTTGAACTGATTCCTGTGAATTCCTGTGCGAATCCTGTAAAATTGTTGTGTGAATAACAATGTCGGTTTGATGACATTAATGACCGACACTGTTACAGTACAGTGTCAATTTTGCTGACATCATATTTACCCAACATTGCTATTAGTATGTTAATAGTGTCGGTTTGGGGACCTCACTATTGCCCGACATTGCAATGCCCAACATCACAAATCTTTCTATTCTATACCTTTTTCTTTTCAATATTCATTTGGATACAATAATATTTTTCTTTTTTTAGTACACAATCTCTACAATGGAGGAAGTTGGTGCATCGACACCTGTGGCTTCTTCTCCCGAAAGCTCAAGTAGCTCATCTTTTGAGGAACCTTCCCCTCTCTATCCTCCGTGCGCAAAAAGACCCTAATTACAATCCAATCAAAGAGGTATTTGATAGTCAAATTCACACTGTACATTTTAACTCAAACGAAAATGCCTTATAACTCTTATCTTTCTTAGCATATTCCCTCTCGAAGCACTAAATGACTTTTCACTGATGAAGAAGCGACAGTGTCGACTGAGGACACGGCCGCCTCCACATCATCCACTTCATAGAAGACACGAAGGAGTGGTTCCAGAAAAGCCAACAAGCTACATGCTGAAATTTTTGCTGTAGAAGCTGTCGATCAATGTGGTGCACCTGTGGAGCCAAAAGGAATCAACGCAAAATAGCGTAATGATTGTGGTGTCTTAGTAAAAAAAAAGTTAGGATTACATTTCATGATTGGCATAGTGTCCTGGAAGAAAAAAATGAATTGTGGGACAACTTGTGCGCAAAATACCTTTTCTCCATATATTGCCTTGAGCGTGAAAAAAGGCTTCTCTCTACACAATGGAAAGATGCCTTCGGACATTTAGGAAGTTCGGTTTCATCACACCTGATGATTGGAAAGCATTTGTTGAGAAGATGACATCTGAGAATGCTTTAAAGACAACGAGTCTTTTAAGAAACTGAGTAAAAAGAACAAGATGCGTCCTAATCTCAGTCTAGGTGGATATGTAACTAAAATCAAACAGTGGAGGCTAAAAGAACAACAGGATTGAGAAGCTAGAATACCGGAGCCACTAGAAGGATGTAGTGAACACACTCGAAACTGGGTCTTGGGTCGATCCAAGTCAGGTGATGATGGGCAATTGATTTTTAAAAGCTCAGAGATTAGTAAAGTTGTACAAAAAGTCAAGGAGCTAGCTGCAAAGAAGGAAGGAAGGCACCTTTAAGGAATGTTGCCCTTGAAAACGAGGAACATCGAGGTCATACACGAGCCGTCTCTTCAATGGCTGCGTGGAAATTAGGGTTCCTAAATGACACGAGCAGCTACAAGAAGCGTGATCCACCCCAGAAGGATGATGAACAAGAGAAGTGGAAAGAAAACTTCTTCCAATTCTTCAAAGACAATTCACAGTTCCTCTAACCATTTACTGTATCGGATGTCCGAATCAGTATCAACAACATTGAGAGCACTCCAACTACTGAAAACCTACCTCCAAGCAGCCATGGGTCCGCGTCTGAACCGGCCATTAAGTACGTCTGAACCGGCCACTAAGTACCTAGTGGATGATATAATCGAGAATACTCCTTGCTCATTGAATATGATTCTTGGCATTAAAAGGAACATCAAAGTTGCAGAAGGCATTGCAATGCCTGGTCGTACATTTTATACTGTACCTATTTCACCAGAGTGTGCCAAGGTGCAACTAATCAAGGTAGTAGATGACAAGTATCTTGATTTTGGTCTCGATTATCTTAATGAGGAAGAGGGAATTGACAATCTGGGAGATGCCATTAATAATTTTGTCCTTTAGCACTGATGAGACATTGTTTTGCAATCTGCGATTGAAACGACACCTGTGTCTCGACCTACTTCAGCACTTTTGCCTCGGTTTTCTCCAACACAAGAGAATGAAGGTGCTCGTGCTAAGGAGATTATCATGGACCCCTCTCCGCCTCTCGAGAGACATGAGCATGAGGCAGCTGCTGCTGAGAGGCCTATCATGGACCCCCTCCGCCTCCTGAGACACATGAGCATGATGGTGCTCTTGCTAAGGGGCCTATCATGGACCCCTCCACCTCTCGAGACACATGAGGATGAGGGTGTTGCTAAGAAACCTATTGATGACCTCTCTATGCCTCAACCAACACGCGCTAACGACTCAACATCCAGCAAGAATATAGGTCAATACCTTCTATTAACTCATATGTTAACCGCTAAAGTGTAGAACACACATTAATGTTTTCTTTTATAGTTGAAGCATTCCTCCAGGGTATGAGACAACCATACACCTATGAGAAAAAGAAACTGGTGGAGCACATGCCTCTGGTGCCTGAGGATCTTCTTGAAGGATCTTAGGATCTTACAGAGGATGATTTTTCTGAGTTCAAATATGGCATGCCACTATTACCAAACCATATGTTCAGGGAGAAGGTCTGGATAATGTGTAGATTTCACGGGTGGTACTTAGAAGCATATGCTAAAGGTGTTCAATGTATCTAAGCTAAGATACCTGGGGAACTTTTTAACACTGTGCCAATAGATCTAAATGTGCCATTAGAAGACATACATGCCCTCTATCGACTTAAAAGATTGGATGCCACTCTCATAACCGTATGGTGCTTGTAAGTGTTCCAACAATAATAACCTTATAATTACTCATACTATTAATAAACACAATAGTTGACTATATATTGTTTCATCTTTTTAGAATGTACTACCACTCGTGCGTCTAAGAAAATGGGCACCTTAACCCAACAGCAATATGCCAATCAGTGATCAATGTCAGTATGGAACACCCTGAGTTGAAAGGCAAGACGAAGAGTCGACAAAAGGCGTTCCATAAGGTATTGCTCCAAAATGCTAGGGATGTTGTATCATCCTACATAGGTAGGTAGGGCCATGTACGATTGGTAGGACATACATTGCATCATGGCTCCTTATAACTTTGAATGAGCATGCTTTCCTCTATCACTTACTTAACCCTACTTTTAACTAATTAATTGAAACACTAACATGATTAAGTGTAATTGTTTTATAGCGATCATTGAATTGCTTTCATGATATATCCGAAAATAGGGAAGGCCTAGGTATTTGACTCCTTTCATCATGAGAGGAGCATCTACAACGATTTCTTGGAAGTCCTTGATTCGTAATGACTTCTCCAATATTATTTTAATTCTTTAGTGATCTGATATTCATAATCATGACAATATTTCTTATCGGTGACAGCGCTTACCGGTTCTACATCAAGCTTGGAGGACGACATCATCCAAACAGTAAAGAAAATATGTTGTGCAAAACACATTTTCTGGTACTACGGCACCGTAATTCAATAATCTGAATCACTATATTTTTGTCTATATCTTTGAGATATTTTAACATTTCTATTTTGTTCCCAAAGTGTGCAAAACAGACTCTCGGTAGTGTGCATTGTGGCTAGTATGTGTGCAAATACATAGAAGGTGGCTCTAAAAAATACATGTCATTGCCCAAGGAAGATTATGTATGGATGAATGTAAGTATTTGCAGTTTTAGTACTATTGTTATATGCATTTTTAGTAGTATTGATATTTGAATTTTACTAATTACTAATTATGATCTTAATATTGGTAGCCACATAAGCAGGTGCAAGGAAGCCAATTGGATGAAGCCACACTCAATGACATTGCAGCTCGGATGATCCGCTTCATGATGCATGAATTTATTCATTCAATTGGTGAATATCATGAATTTTTAGGTGATGTGGCAAGACATGAGGAACTTGCTAATTCATGTATATGTGTAAATTAAGCTGCTATAGTGGATAAACTTGTGCACATATGTGACCCTATACATTGACTCTGTCATCTATTAATATACTTTATTAATCTGTTATTTATGTTTGATTTGTGTTATTCAGATGGCTCTTATTCAAATATATGAATATGTAATTAAATATTAGAAGTGTCCGTTTTGTGATCTCACACAAACCGACATCCTCTAATCTAGAAAGCAGTGTCGGCCACATGATGTCATAATATATGACATGAGAGTCCTGTAAACAATGTTAGCAAACAAATTGACATCATTGAGACCGACACTGTTGGTAGTGAGAGCAGTGTCGGTTGCATGACGTCAACATAACTGAAACCACAGTTGAAAATATCAGTGTCGGTTCCATGACGTCATAATAACCGACACTAATGTTAACAAAAATCAGTGTCGGTTATTTGATGTCAAGTAAACGACACTGGTGTAACTAATTGCAATGTCGGTTAGATGATATCATGCTGATCGACACTGCAATTGTTGTTACTAGTGTTAGTCTCGCTAGCATCATCGTGATCGACACTGATGATACTACTATCAATGTCGATCTGATAATATCATTTGACCGACACTGATAATTTGTTTTAGTATCGGTTTCTTCCATCCAACATTGATTACCATTTACAATAGTGTCGTATGAGAAGTGTCGCACAATTTGACGGACACTGCAAAACCTTATGACCCGATATTGAAGGGTCTTTTTGTAGTAGTGTTTGGTGTGAAGCCCACTAGATCAAAAAATTTCTATGGTTTCCTCTAGCTTGTACATGTCCACTAAATTTTCACCCATCAGAAACTAACCATAACCTGAGAGGCTCTCTCTTGTGCCAAATAGTTCTCAGAGTACACCTTTCTTTCCCTACACATCTCTCTCCAGGAGGATCCAAGTATAGCCCACTTTCCTCGCTCCACCAGCTCGCATGCACAGAACTAGTCTCCACGACTTACTACGCCAGGTCACACTCATTCTTGGCTCATAGTTGTATGGGTGCACATGGGTGGTCGTTGCATAAACTGGTCCTTAGATTTGGAAAGATTAATATTCCAAGAGACACTATCGGTAACCCCGCACACAACTCTACACAAACCATATCAACCAAATCGCTAATCTCTAAGTTGCTATTAAATAACCCATTAATCTTCATTAAGAAAGTATGATAATAAATCAAGGTAGTATCCATCTATCCCGACAACAGCAAACTAAGAATGTAATCTACTCAATAAAAAAGCTAAACTACGGTGACAAGGCATAATAAAGAAAGACTAGATAAAACCTTAATCATAGATGCGCAATCAATTTGTGCATACAATATACAAGATAAATCTTTTGTAAAATAGGCACATGATGGTCAAGGACATATGCCTTCCTGCTGAGAAGTGTAGTACTCGACTGCTTTAAAGTCCTGCTGCTGAAAATCCTCGTACTACGGATCTCGAACGAAGTCGCCTAACACATGAGTCCACAAAACAATCAATCATATGCAACAAATAGATCACGATCATTATGATGATGTCATGAATGCATAGTTTATGTTCTTACGATCATTTTGGCGCGAGAATCACTTAAATCAAAATTATGGTTTAGAAGTTACAGTGTTTACAAGTTTCCAGAGACTAATCGGTAATTAAAATTAAGTTTTAAGGATCTTATTGTAATTTTCAGAATTAATTTAGTACTAATAATTAATTTAGTACTAATAATTAATTTAGTAAATTGTCATAAGAGACTCATTTGTAATTAAATAAAACTATAAGTACCTTTTTGTAAAATTATTACTAAATAATTATTATAATTATTATCCAGATTAATAATATTATCAATTATTTTATTATTATTCTCTCCTGCTTCGGCGCCAATGATACGCCGGCTCTGGATGATGCACCCCGCCCCTGCCACCTTCCGTTCATCACCCCGCCTCCCTCCCGTACCCACGGTCACCGGCAAAAGCCACTGCCACCCACCTTCGTAGCGTCTGCCGGCCTCCGCTGTTCCCTCATGTTACTGGTGTCACCGGCCACCGCCTCTCAAGCTTGGTGCGTCGCCCCGCCTCTCCCACCTTCTGTGCGTCGCCCGCCCGTCCCTCCCGTTACCGGTGTCCCCGGCCGCCTCTGCACCCACCCCTCCCTGCTCTGGAAGCTCGAGATCAGCGCCATCCTCGTTTGGCCGCGCCGCCTCGTCGAACTCGTGGTGGGGCAGGAGTATGTGCTAGGGACGCAAATGCAAAGTGAGATGAGTGTTGTTATCTTTTCTCTGGGTCTAGGAGTGTAGATCCGAGAGTTTCCGTGTCGGTAATAGATCTGTGGTTCGGAGGTAGTCAATACTTTCGGATCCGGTCGCCGGAGTTGAGGAAGACGATCCGGCCATCTGCCCTTTGTCGGTGCTGTCCTCTGCGCTGGGGCAGCGTCGGTCGGTGAAGAGGGCAGTGACGTAGAAGTCACAGCGACGTCGTTGATCTCCCGGTGACGGCGGTCGTCGTGGCGGTGACGGCAGTGGTGCTTCCCGTCGGCACAGCGCCCCCTCACAGATCGGGTTTAAGGATGTTGGTGGGGTGCGGCGGTACGGACGAACTTAGGTCATGAGTTCCGGTCGGCCCCCCACCTCTATTTATTGTTGCGCTGGTGACAGGGGCCCACCAGCCATAATGGGCTAGGCACCCTCGATCAGGGCGCGATTAAGTCAAGGGCCCATTAAAGCTTTTGGGCCAAAACGGGTGTAGATCAATTCCTAACATTCTCCCCCTTGATCTCACTTTATACTTTTATCTTTATTACTTTTAACTTCACTCATTCCATTATAGATTAATGCATAAAACTGTCTCATCGTCATGATCAATCGCCGATAGACTTAACAGCTGCAATACATTTTTCTGTTCTGAAATAGTTACAATATATTTTGGGCCATCTTTTAGTTTAAGAATCACAGGCTTTCTCTTAAACCCATGCCGGCAACATGTTCAACAAATACTTTGGGTGGTAAGCCTTTAGTAAGCGGATCCGCTAGCATCTTTGCGGTGCTTATATGCTCAAGACTTATGATTTGATCCCGAACTTTATCTTTCACAACATAGTACTTTATGTCAATGTGTTTGGCAGCACCACTTGACTTATTGTTGTGTGCATACGTTACTGTGGGTTCGTTATCGCAGTACAATTTAAGTGGTCTATAGATGCCGTCAACCACTTTTAAACCGGGTATAAACTTCTTAAGCCAGTTCACCTGCCCCGTAGCCTCATAACATGCAACAAACTCGACATACATTGTGGACGATGTAGTGACGGTTTGCTTTGAGCTTTTCCACCAAATAGCTCCTCCAGCGAGAGTAAACACATATCCGGATGTAGACTTTCTATCATCTCCCGCATAATCAGAATCTGTATACCCCACTATATGGAGTGAATCTGATTTTCTATATGTCATCATGAGGCTTTTTGTTCCTTGCAAATAGCGCAAGACTTTCTTTATCAATTTTCAATGCTCTATTCTAGGATTGCTCTGGAATCTGTCAAGTAACCCGGTAACAAATGCTAAGTCAAGGCGTGTACATACTTGAGCATACTGTAAGCTTCCGACAGCTGAAGCATATAGAACCGCTTTCATTTGATCGATCTCATATTGGTTCCTGGGGCATTGAAAATCTCCATATCTGTCGCCCTTGACTATAGGTGCAGGTGATGGACTACATTTATGCATACCATATTTCTTTAATACTTTCTCTATGTATACCTTTTGTGACAGTCCCAATACCCCTTTGTCTCTATCACAGTGAATTTTGATTCCTAAAACGAATGAAGCTTCACTAAGATCTTTCATATCGAAGTTAGAGGACAAAATCTTCTTTGTCTCCAGTAGTAGACTGACATCACTACTAGCTAGTAGGATATCATCCACATACAGGATTAGGAAAATAAACTTCCCATCTTTAAACTTTGTATAAACACAGTTGTGCTCAATATTTTTTTTAAACCTAAATTTCTTTATCGTGCTGTCAAACTTCAAGTACCATTGTTTTAAATCTTGCTTTAACCCATAAATCGATTTCTTTAGACGGTGTCCCAGTTTTTCACTTCCTTCCATAACAAAACCTTTCGGTTGTGCCATGTAAACATTTTCCTCTAAATCCCCATTTAAGAATGCTATCTTTACATCCATCTGATGTAACTCTAAATCATAATGAGCCACTAGTGCCATTATGATTCTGAAGGAAACTTTACATGAGACCGGAGAAAAGGTCTCATTGTAATCAATCCCTTCTCTTTGAGTAAAGCCTTTTGCCACGAGTCGTGCTTTATATCTTTCTACATTCCCTTGGGAGTCGAGTTTTGTCTTGTAGACCCATTTACAGCCTACTGTTTTGGCTTCTTTAGGAATTACTTCCAAGTCCCAGATTTTATTAGCCTTTATGGACTTCATTTCTTCTTCTATGGCTACAAGTCATTTTGAAGAGTTTTCACTTCTCATAGCTTCTTCAAATGAGGTGGGATCATCCTCCATTTGAAATTCTTCTGTCTGATAAACTTCATAGTCATCAGAAATAGCTGATCTTCTTAC
Source organism: Zoysia pacifica (assembly GCA_001602315.1). Taxonomy (NCBI): domain Eukaryota; kingdom Viridiplantae; phylum Streptophyta; class Magnoliopsida; order Poales; family Poaceae; genus Zoysia; species Zoysia pacifica. The sequence continues at coordinate 152,164 of BCLH01000327.1, read as the reverse complement.
TCTTTGAGACCTCCTCGGGGCCTCTTCATTCTGTACATTTTCTATTTGAGGCTGTTCTTGCTCCCTCTCATCTGTGGCAATGGGCTCTATTGGATCCCGAGGAACAGGTTCCTCATTCTCATTCATTGTTGCCACAGGAGGAACAATAATAGGTGCTTGCACCACAGTATCTCGTACTGTCGGTGCAGTGACAGCAGGTAGTGTAAAGAATGGCTCTTGAATCATCGCAGTGGGCGCATAAGCCCGCTTTTCTTCAAAGTCAATCTCTCGAGCTACCATGCTCCCCCTCATCATCTTATCGTCTAAGAAGACAGCGTGTCTCGTTTCTACAAACTTTGTATGTCTGTCTGGACAATAGAAACGATAACCTTTTGACTTTTCTGGGTAACCAATAAAATGGCAACTTACTGTTTTGGGATCTAGTTTCTCAAGATTTAGGTTAAATACTTTAGCCTCAGCTGGGCTCCCTCACACTCGGAAGTGGTTTAACGAGGAAACTCTACCTGTCCACAATTCGTACGGTGTTTTCGGCACCGATTTACTGGGTACTCTGTTGAGAATATGAATGGCGGTTTTTAACGCCTCCATCCACAAGCTCAATGGCAGTGTGGAATAGCTCATCATGCTTCGCACCATATCCATCAGAGTACGGTTGCGTCTTTCAGCTACTCCATTTTGCTGAGGTTCGCCCGGTGTAGAATACTGGGCCACTATTCCATTTTCCTGTAGAAACCTTGCAAAAGGCCCAGAAACTTTTCCATACGGGGTATGCCGACCGTAGTACTCCCTCCCACGATCAGATCGAACTATCTTTATCTTTAAATCGTGTTGGTTTTCAACTTCAACCTTAAATATCTTAAATTTATCTAAGGCTTCATTTCTTTCTTTGATTGGATAAATATATCCATATCGGGAGTAATCATCTGTAAATGTTATGAACGAGTCATAACCATCTATACTCTTCACAGAAAAGGGACCACAAATATCCGTGTGAATAATTTGTAGAACTCCTGTGCTTCTTTTTGCATCTTTTTTAATTTTCTTTACATATTTTCCTTTAATGCAATCTCAACATTGTTCTAAGTCTGAGAACTCTAGTGGAGGAAGAATATTATTCTTAACTAGTCTTTCTATTCTCCCCCTCGAAATATGGTCTAAACGACAGTGCCATAATTTCGACGACTCATCTAGAGTTCTTTTTCGTTTTTTATTTTCATTCATAGACGAGGATTCTTTTATCTCGCACGCAACGTTATCATTATCGCATACGACATTCACATCATCACGTAGTGATAGCAAATAAAGCTCATTTTGTAAGATGGCAAAACCAACACATTCTTTATTAAACTTTATTTCACACTTGCCATTTCCAAAATGACAATCATAACCATCATTATCCAAACATGAAACACTAATCAAATTCCTCTGTAGAGAGGGTACATAAAGAACATCTCTAAGTATAAGAATAAAGCCATTAGCTAGCTCTAATGAAAGATCGCCAACGGCTTCAACTTCAGCTTGGACTCTGTTTGCAACTTTAATGCATCTTTCTCTTCTTTGCGTAGTCCTCGTCGAACGGAATCCCTGCAATGAATTAGCAACATGAACAGTTGCTTCAGAGTCAATCCACCAAGTAGATTTTGAATATTGCACATATAGGGATTCATTTATAAAGGTAATAATGTTCTCACCTTTCTTTGCCATTATCATCTTTAGATATGAGGGACAATCCTTCTTGTATTGTCCCGTCTTCTTGCAGTGAAGGCACTGATCTTTGTCCACTGCAAATTTATTCTGTTGAGGCTGATGGACAGAGGCTTTTCCCTTGTTCTTTGAGGAGTAGTTGTTGAAGTTCTTTCTTTTGTTATCCTTCACATAGTTGATAGAACCACCATGTGAAGCTTTAATTCTGTCCTCCTCTTACACACACATTGCTATGCACTTTTCCAAGTCCCAAGATTCGGGTTGCATATTGTAGTTGACAATAAACGTTTCAAACTCTTTTGGCAAAGCAGTAAAAATCAGATGGATAAGGAGTTCATCCTTGAGACCCAGATCCTTTGGTTTGAGCTTCGATGCCATGTTGCTCATTCTCAGTATGTGCTCTCTAATGCCACCGTTACCACCAGAGTATTTTTCATTCACAAGTTGTCTAATGACTTGTGTGGCGTATGTCTTTGAAGAGCCAGTAAACTGACTCTTTATACTTTCAATGTACTTTGTGACGGTGTCACACTCCGCGATTGAATCTACAATTGCAGGCTCAATCGTGTTCTTTATCACAGCCATACACTTCTTGTTGGCTGTGGTCCATTTCTTATGCTCAAGGTCATAGGACATCTTTAAGAGAGCAAAATCCCTTTGTCTAGTCTGCCAAGCAGCATCAGTCTCATTTTCTTTCTTCACTGGCTCCTCAGGCTCAGTGGGACATGCTGTGGTCAGGACCCAGTCCACCTCAGCTAAGATAAACGCTTGGTCTATCTTTTTCTTCCACTCTCCATAGTCGTCACCTTTGAGAGTGGATATCTCTTTGATACAACTCATTAAGTTATATCTGCCTGTAAATAAATCAAATAAAGTGAGAACATAAAAATAGTAAAATTATATGTCTTATTTTCAACGTTGGTCAAAAATATGGCACATAATTTTATATTATACATTAAATCTACATCACCGTTGGGCAGAAATAGAAATAATGCATAAAATATCAATTATAAAAATTATAATACTGTTATTATCAACGTTGGTCAGAAAATAACAATATCATAATTATCTTAAATTTATTACTATTTTTTCAAAATTAAATTCTCCTGTTGGTTCGAATTTAATAATGAAAATAATTTCTTTAAGTACGCAGCGGAAAACAAAATTTCTTTAATTTTCAGAAGCATTTACTTTATTTTTTTGTTCTGTCAAAATTATCTCGTTGGTTCAAATTTTAACAGATTTAATTAGGTAAAAATTATCTTATTAATCAGTTAAAAATGCCTCTGAAAAAGAAATGAAAAACTTTTGTTTTGGGCCGAAATTGAAATTCGGCCTGGCCCATTGGTCTGTTGCAATTCATGCAAGCCAACCTGAGCTTGGGCCGAAAATTCGCATTTCCTCATGGGCCAAATCTGGCCTATTTAGCAATCACGCGATCTGAACCGTTAAATCTAGATCTGACGGACGCGCTCTTTTTTCGGAGGATATAAAAAGAGTGAAACTCCTTCTAACCTTAACCCTAACTCATTTGCTCCT
>BCLH01000327.1:131631-148541 GCA_001602315.1 Zoysia pacifica | reverse complement strand
GTTTCTTTCCTCTTTTTTTTTTTCTCTTTCTGTGGCGGCTGTTTTTTTTCTGATTTTTTGCGGCTGCTGTTCTTTTCTTTTTCGCATGTTCTTTCGCGGAGCCCGAAGGCTACCGCCACAGTGTAGCCAACGGCTACAATTTTTCTTTCGGATCTTTGCTCGCGGGTAGGGTTCTGGCGAGTTTTCTATACTCGTCAGGATCCACTCCTATATCTGACTCTGATACCAATGTTGTTATCTTTTCTCTGGATCTAGGAGTGTAGATCCGAGAGTTTCCGTGTCGGTAATAGATCTGTGGTTCGGAGGTAGTCAATACCTTCGGATCCGGTCGTCGGAGTCGAGGAAGACGATCCGGCCATCTGCCCTTTGTCGGTGCTGTCCTCTGCGCTGGGGCAGCGTCAGTCGGTGAAGAGGGCAGTGGCGTAGAAGTCACGGCGACGTCGTTGATCTCCCGGTGACGGCGGTCGTCGTGGCGGTGACGGCGGTGGTGCTTCCCGTCGGCACAGCGCCCTCTCACAGATCGGGTTTAGAGATGTCGGTAGGGTGCGACGGTACGGACGAACTTAAGTCATGAGTTCCGACCGGCCCCCCACCTCTATTTATTGTGGCGTTGGCAACAGAGGCCCACTAGCTATAATGGGTTGGGCGCCTCCGATCAAGGCGCGATTAAGTCAAGGGCCCATTAAAATTGTTGGACCAAAACGGGTGGACATCAATTCCTAACAATGAGATGACCGGCTCCCTCCGGCTAGCACATTCTTTGCACTCGCCTCATTAACTATATAGGTCACCTCTGCTTGGGTGGCCACTATCTTGAAGGCGTCTTATCCTCAGGCAGCCCATGATCGGGAGCTCATCCTGGAGTCGATTTTCCTACTGAATGGATCTCATAATGTCCTCATATGGATGTGACCCTAATCACAGATACAAGTGAGTTTTCCTTGGCTGCCTAATTGTTCAGTAGGAATCTGTTTGGCTCAGATGATGTTCTCTTGTGTGTATTCCGCAGGTTTCAGGTGATATTTGACCGGACAGAAATGTCAAATAGGGAGCTAATCTAGGACAACGTTGGATGTGCACGAGATGGGCATCCAATTTGGCTGCATCAGGCTCATACCATTTGTTCATAAGGGATCACTACTGTGTAAGTCTGCTATCTCTTGCCATTTTTTATACGATCAGTATCATATACTTGAATCTGTCAGTTAGAACACTAACAATTTGTCAATTCACAACATGATATGACATTGAACTATTTATTAGTGGTGCAGACATTGTATCCATGTTAAATATGTAATTTAACCCCAATTTTCCAATGAAATATATTCAGAAAATGCTCGATTAGTACGCAAAACATAGGACTAATTATGTTCTAGATACATGGAGCACTTTTTGGCTGCCTTGGCACCTTCTCTCATGGCAAGCACTGGCAGTAGCATTATATTTATTCACAAATAAGCACAAGATGCTTGATGGAGCAGTAGGAGTTTCTTTTTTTTTTTTTTTTACTTCTGCCAATTTTCAAACTATATGTCTCATGCAGTACTACTGAAACCTCCATATCTTTGTTGTAGCTCAAAATAGACAAACTAAAGCTGATAAAATAGACAATAAATGATCAGTTGTATTTTAAGTTCTAAAATTAGAATTACGAAAGTTAAATATGAATATTATTATCAAGTTGCGTAAATATTTTTCTTTAGTTAGACAAACTTTGAATTTTCTATCTTTCTTGTGCTAGGGACGTGATTCTTACTGGGTAATAAAGAAGACTGGTGCACAGAGCCTAAGGCTTCAATCCTGGGATTCAGCTGAGGAGTTCCTAAAAACGGACCAACCTTTAGTTATTGGCCTGTTCAAGAATTTTGAGGTATGTCAAAATGCTTGATGTGGACAAATGTTTAATCTACAGGTTGTGCTTTGCTCCAAAGAACTTGAGGAATCTATATTCATCTTTTGGCAGGGAGAAGAGTATGAAGAATTTGTGAAGGCTGTCATCACAGATAATGAAGTACAGTTTGTAGAAACCAATGATAGGAGCGTTGCAAAAATTCTTTTTAAGGTATCACATCTGAAGAGCACTTCCTGGGCCTTTTGAAAAGCTAACCTAAACTCTTCTTAATATAATGATACGCAGCTCTCCTGCGTGTTCAAGAAAAAAAAAAGAAAAACTTGAAAAATTGGGTAAGTGTCTTCAACATATATCTGACAGTTTGGTGTTATGGATAGTGAATTGTTAAGCAACTTCCATTATTCTAAAACTAACAATTAGTTGTCTTGATTTTTGAATGTGTTATTATGGTACCTTGCTCAATGACCAAAGAATTAAATCTTTTGGGCAATTATTGGAACGTTGCCTTGATGATTTGTTTTTTTCTTGGATAATCTCATCAAATCTGCAACAAGTAAAACTAACTAAAGAAAACCTACTAAATGCAAAATGCTGGGTTAGGAATGGAGCGAGAATGTGTCAGGTTGCTTTTTCATATTAGAGAGATCATATCATATTGGCATGCTCGTAGCATAGCACAGAGACTTGGACTACCAAACTGCCATAGTAACCATTTTGAAATTAGTCAACGCTGGAGAATCAGCTCATGTTTGTATTTGCTATTTCCTACTAGCATGTTTATGTTTGTGTCAATCTTATCCTTGTGTTCTCTTACTGAAACTAAATGGCTATGAGTATTTCGCAGGATACCAAAGATGGTCGGTGTATCCGTTCCAATGAAGGCAACTTTTTTTCATAACATATGTAATGATTGATGGTTGGACTAGTATAGCTGGTGAAATATTGAGATTGAAGGCACTGATATTCTTCCATCTAAAGAACTTTTCCTGGTCAAAACTGAGAAGGTCAGAGAAGACACAAGAGCTCCCGGTAGAATTTGCTTTGAGTACAGTGAACCCCAGTACAGCTATACTTCTTGCTCGGTCTTGTTTATGCTTCAGCGACATCATTCTCGCTTCCTTTCATATTGGTATTCTTTGGGTTCGCAGTTCGCTTGTACCGCCACCAGGTACGGCGGCCCCTCACCTCAGTATGTTTGATTGGCTTAGATGGGTGGGTTTAGCATCGGTTTGGCTTAGAATTCCCATGCAATCATGTTGCAAATAATCAATGTGTACAACCAGCGATATGAGAGTGGGGCACAGTTTTGGCCAAACGTTCATGGGCGTACAACCATAGCATTGATCATCTCCCAACTGGACTGTTGGCTACAAAAAATTTTGAGGAGTGGTCTGCTTGTTCTTCCAGTGTTCAACTTATTGGTTTTACAAGTACTGCAAGAACAGTTGCAAGCCTGCTTTTGAGAGGACCCACTACAGGTAATTAGTTTTATGAGCTGTTCATTGATCCTGATCCTTATCACCTTTTAATTGATCTGTTGACCCTCCCTCCTATTTACGCAGGAGGCAATGCGGAAGGACACCCTGGAACGTGCCCGGGAGCCTACCTTGGATCTAAAGGTGTACTTGGCAAACACGTATCTGCAGTTCTGCACCGTTCAAGAGCGACGAGGACGATGACGAGCACTCGGTGGTGGACGACGATGCATGGATGGAGGAGGTTATCATGCCGATGAAGCGGCAGTTCCAGCGAACCATGCCTGCAGAGATCAAGTGGGGCGCATCAGAGATGCGGTCTCTACCGGAGACGGTGCATGAGCAATGATAGCTCGCAGAGTATTAGATACCACAAAGCGATGAAGTATGATCTGTTTGATGAAGGGTTTGAACCAATGAAGTATGATTTGTTTATTAGTTTATCATACATGGCATGTTGTCTTGCCCGTATCGAAGCGGTATTGTGTATACTGTTTTCAGTTTTAAAATATTGACATAGTTGACTTCTAACATTAACTTTGACCAATCATTTTATTCAAAAAAAATTGTTCAAATATATAAAATTTTGTTATTATTTGATTTATCATTAGTAGAATTTAAATCACGACTAATATTTTACACATTAGAACAATTTTTTTGAAAAAGATAAATGATAAAAGTTGATGTTAGATGTCAACAGTGTGAATAATTTAAAATTGGAGTAAGTATTTGTTTTGCCTATAATTCAATGGATAATAATACAAACTGTTATGCATGTATCCTAGCGGATTTATATTACGTTGTCTTCTCGTATTTGAAAGGGATTGCATCACGTTGCCTTAACCGTAGTGTAGCACGAGCACTCAGACTAGTATTAAGATTAAAAGATTAATTCAAAATTAATTATCCCAAATCTATAATTAAATTTAATTAACAGGTCCACTAATGTCAGCATGAGATCATGCTGACATAGTATAGATTTGATTTATTTTTATTCAAAAATCATGGATCGATCTGGATCATTGATTTAAAAATCGATTGCTGTGATTTGGGATCTAAGTGGGTGATCCGAGATCGGATGGCAGTGGCGGCTCACGGTTGGGCAGCCAGCTCGGCCGGTGCGGCGGGTCCTCGGCCTCTGATGCTCAGATCTCGACGGGGAAAAGCTTGAAACAAAGAGGAGGAGGTGGGATCTTCACCTTGGGTTTGGTCAACGACGAAATTGATTGGGAGTGATGGTGCGACGCGGGATCTTTGGTGGCGGCTTTGGCTGCGGCGCGCAGCATGTACAGACGGAGGCGCTCAACTGGGGCAGGCTGGACGGGGGCGGCGCGGCAAGGGGAAGCTCGGCACGGTGCTTGCAGGGACCAGGGTGGCTCTTGGAGGGCGTGATGGGCGACTAGGGATTCAAGTTTTGGGATCAGAGAGATAGAGGGGGTTCGACGATGCTTAAATAAGGGAGGAGGGGCTGCAGACTTGAAGTGATGTTGGGGACGCGGATCGGGGTGATCCCCGCAAAGATTGGAGTCGGTGGGGCAGGAAAAGTTTTCAAGTCAAGAATGTCTATACTCAATTAATGAAACTCTTCAACAAGCACCTTTCAATTGTCCAACAAGTCTAGTCTTTGCTCGCTTTCCCTATCATAGGGAAGGTGAGAGGAGGGGTGAGGTTATGGCTGGGCATTCGAGCAGTTCGGCCCGATCCGGCAAGGCACAATGGGCCGTATGGGCCATGCTGAGGCATCCCAGGGCTGAGGTGTCAGCCCACAGCACAGCCCGTTTAAATGATCCGTGCCCAAAGCAGCAAAAAAAGGGCGCTATTTACAGCCACCAAGGGTCGAACCGGCGACCTGAAGTGTTATGAGGGAGACGCTTACCACCAGACCACGCTAGCTTTTGTGTTTAAAGATAAAACAAAATTGTATTTAATATAAAACTACAAACGACCATGCCATGCCGGGCCACCATGCTGGACCTCTGGCCCAAACACGGCCTGTTGTGCGGACCCTTGCCGGCCCAGCACGAATTTGAATGGACCAGACCTGTGCTCGTGCCGTGCCAAATGGACTGGGCTTCGTGCCGGCCCATTTGTGGGCCCAGTTGCCCAAATCTAGGTGAGGTGGCAGCTGGGCCTGGTGGACCAAAAGGGGAGAGGGAGGGAGAGATGGGCTGCAGTCTGGGTGAGGTTTTTATTATTTCTTTCTCTGTTTCTTTCTTAATTCCATTGTTTTCTTTATTTCTTTAATTATTTGATTTACAATGCAAAAATTTTATTTGGATGAAATTAAATGCTATGCAAAGTGATATGAAATGCAATCCTTAGCAATTTAAATCGAAAAAGAATTTATTCTATTCTAAATTGTAAAATGCAATTACAAAAATTCAAAATTTTAATATTGTAAAATTGTTGAAATTTTGGGCGTTACAGTATTGCAAACTGAATGATGTCAAGGATCATTGTTGTTTAAACTTGGAATTTGTGGATCCAATAAATCGTGGTAATAAGTTAGACTACTAACTACCAGCTAAATATATTTCACATAAGGGTTTTGCTTTTCTCTAACCTGATAGTGGATAAGAACAATCACTCACAAGGTGGAAATACTCGACAAAATGTTGTTGGTGGAAGACGACGAACCAATATTCCTTTATTGTCAGAACTGTGATATCTCATCAAGAGCTCCCCATTCTGGCTTTGATAGATTAGGTGGCTGCATGCCATGCTCCAGAGTAGCAGTCCTTATAACGCTGCAGTGTTCTAAAGCAGTGTTCCTCACTGAAGAACTGTTTATTGTCAACTTCACGTCGAAGTTCTTAGCAGCTTTGATAAGATTCCCATAAGCTTTGTACATCTGCCAAGCAGCTGAATGATTTCCTGCTTGCCGTTTATTTGTTGTCTGAATGTTACTAATAAGTGTCAGACCGCCTATGTGAAGATCAAACCCCAATGTTTATACTGCTGTTACCTGCTAGGGAGACATTTATTTTAGCTGCTGCCAAAGGAAATAACCTGTTAGTTGGCATCATTGCACAAGGATCAAAACTTAGTAGTATACTTGAGTTCTAAGACCCTGACTAGAATAGACCGTTACACAAAGAGCTTAGGCATCCACAATGTATTCCTAAAGTGAGCCATAAGCAATAAAATACTCCTTAAAATCTATTATATACATTGTGAAAGTAGGTAATAAAAAGGAAACAACAAAAGCTATCCATAGTGCTATTGTCAAGCCATAAGCTTTAGAATATTATTTTCCTATGGAAGAGAGTAGCCATGTGAAGAAAGATGCAATGACGAAATAAATATTATAATGTAAAAGTTAACTTCAATATTGTGGGAAATATAACAAAAAAATACTAACTTGTAGTGAACCTCATGCCTCATGAGCGCTCTCTGTTGACGTCGAAATCGGAGCCCCAGGCCAACACACCGCTCGCATATCTTTGTGCAGGAATGCCGGCGTATCTTCAACGCCGGGTTTTGGCAGCATCTAGACAACTCTGCCTCGAGAGGGATCCCGTCGGAGGAGGATCATTTTAGAGGTGATCTGGGCTCGGTCAAGACAGCCAGATCGCCTTTGATCATCGCCGAGACGAAGAAAGAACAGCAAAAAAGGTCGAGAGAGTGGATTAGGGTTTAGAGAGGTACATGTAAAGGTAAATATGTTTTTGACAATTAAGGGTGCTTCCTCAATCGGCCTGAGGCCTCTTTATATAGAGGTGGAGTGGTCTTACCCCGTGGAGTAATAGATCCTATCAATTAGGAAAGTAATCAATCCGATCTGTTACCAAAACTACCAAACCGACTTTACCTGAGTGTCTGACACTGTGCTGGATACTCCAGTCATCAGACACTCGGTCTTCTACAGGACAGTTCGATGTGTAAAATCCCGAGAAAAACACCCGAACCCGAGAGGGCCCGTCGGACACTCCGGCACTACGCCGTACACTCCGGAGGGCAAAACGCTCGAATCCAAGAGGGCTTCTCGGACAGTCCGACGTTGTGCCGGACACTCCGCTGGGCAAAACGCCCGAACCCGAGAGGGTTTGCCGGAAAATCCGGTGCCGTGCGGGACACTCCAGTGGACTAAATGCCCCAAACCCGAGAGGGTTTGTCGGAGACTCCGGCATGGTGCTGGACACTCCGGTGGCTACATTTTTTAGGTGTTAACATATGCTTCCTGCTTTTTGGTGAAGCCCCTGCACTATAAAGCATTCTAAGCACCCAAAAACACCTAAGGGTGATGGTTCTCCCAACTCATTGGCCATTGCGCCATTCTTGGTGACGATATCCTTTATATCGGCCATCTTCCTTCAAGCTTCTTGTCATACACGTGGGTGATACCTTTTCAAGTACCGGCCATTAAGAGCCCTAGGCAATGGTTCTCCCTGCATATTTACCATCATGTATGCATTTTCGGTGATGACTTTTACTACTCTATATGGTCTTTTCCAACTAGGAGATCATTTCCCAAACTTGTTGCTTCTTGAACCTACAGGCAGAATAGTTTGCCAAACCAATTCGCTCACCTGAAAAGTTTTAGCTTTCACCTTCTTATTATAGGCTTTAGCAACTCATGCTTTGTCCTTTTCAATTTCCTTCAAAGCCTGTAAGTGCTTATCGGTCACCTCATCAATATTGTCCAACATTAAAGCATTATACTCATCGGTAAATAAGTCATTTTGTTTAGCCAACCTTAGAGCTCCTAGATTTACCTCAATGGGTAAACTAGCCTCTTGTCCATACACAAGTTCATAGAGTGTTACATTGGTTGCCTTATGCCTAAATATCCGATGAGCCCACAAAGCTTTCAATAAGACTTCATGTCACCTCTTGAGGTGATCCTCTATCTTTTCTTAATGAGTTTGATCAATATTTTATTGCTAAACTCGGCCTGATCATTGGTCTGAGCATAATATAGAGATAAATTGAGTATCCTAATCTCGTAGGATTCGGCAAACTCTTTGACATGACCGGACGTAAAAGAAGTACCTTGGTCGGTAGTCAAAGTTTGCAGTATGCCGAATCTATAAATAATATGCTCGGTAAAAAACTCAATTACCTCTTTGTGCGTCATGTTCTTGAGAGCTACCGCTTCGGTCTAATTGGTAAAGTAATCCGTCGCCACTCACTAATAAGAAGTGGTGTCCTTTCGAAGATGGAGGATATATTTGTCCTATGAAGTTCAATCTCCATCCTCGGAATGACCAAGGTTTTATAATGGAGTTCATCATAACAGCGGGCGCCAATTGAATATTGTCAAAACTTTCGCACTCTTCGCATCCCTTATAGTAACGATAACAATCGGCAATCATGGTTGCTCAATAGAACCCAGCCCTTCTTTGCAACCATTTTATTTTTAGAGCCGATTGATGCGTACCACAAATGCCCTCATGAACTTCTCCCGTAGCCACTTTGGCTTCATCCTCACCCAAATATTTCAAGAGCAAATCGTCATCCGTTCGGCGGTATAAGTTACTATCAATCAAAGTAAATTTGAAAGCTACATGTCGAACCTTCTTATCCACACTTTGGGTTGGACTACAGATGTATGAAAGTATGGGTGACCTCCAATCAAGCGATTCGGTACTCTCACAGTTTGACGTGTTAGTATCCGAATGGTCAATTTGTAGCACCTCAAATATCGGTTTCTTAACAACTAAAAATTTACCTTTAATAATATTGTAACCCGATGCTTACTGTGCCAACTCATTAGCTTTACTGTTTTCTAGTCTAGGCACATGATCTATATTGACCTCATCCATCCCCCCTAATGATGTCTAGACATTTATTCAAAATAGCATTCAATGATCCGTCTAATCATTGAAAATTTCCAGCAACTTGCTGCACTACCAATAACGAATCACCGAAAGCCTCTACATGTTTAATCCCCATAGACTCTAACATCTTCAAGCCGAACAACAGTGCTTGATATTCGGCTTGGTTATTGGTGCAATCATACTCTAATCGGTTTGATAATTTAAAGTGTGCACCATGTGGAGAAACTAACACTACACCAACACTTTGGCCCTCTTTGCAAACAGATCCATCAAAATACAACTTTCAAGGGGTAAAAGTCACATAATCAACATCTAAATCATGATCTAAATCAATCTCATATTCAACAATGAAATTAGCAACAATTTGGCCTTTCATGGATTTTAATGATTCATAAGCCAAATCATATTCAATCAATGCATAAGCCCACTTACCAAGTCTGCCACTAGAAATCGGCCTATGAAACATATGTTTGATAACATCGGTTTGACAAGCAACCACACAAGTACTAGATAACAAATAGTATCTCAACTTGGTGCAAGCATGATAAAGGAAAACATAGTTTCTCGATGAGAGTGTACCTTATTTCTGCATCAATCAACCATCGGCTCACATATGTGATCATATACTCCTTCTCTTCAGCTTCTTGTATCAAAACCGCACCAACCACATCATCCTCCGCCGCTATGTAGAGACGAAAAGGGACTCCCCCTTAGGCACCCAAAGAACCGGTGATTGAAGACAAGTATTCTTTGATCTTCTCAAATGCTTCTTACTGTTTTGCCCACAAGTGAATTCGATTTCATTTTTTAACCAAGAATACGAGTAAATGCATTGATTTTTCCCAACAAGTTAGATATAAATCGCCTCAAGTAATTCAGTTTGCCTAAGAAGCTTTGCAACTCTCCCTTACATATAGGCACTTATACGCTCCTAATTACTTCTATCTTCTTAGTATCTACCTCTATGCCCTTTTCATGAATTATGAAGCTTAAAAACTTCTCGGTTGATACATCAAAAGCACATTTGAGCGGGCTCATTTTCAGACCGAGGCAACGCATTCAGTCTAAGGCGAGATGCAAATCAGCCAAGTGAGAGTCTAAAGCAGCTAATTTGATCACCACATCATCTATATAAATCTCCACGATGACACCAAGCAAATTATGAAAGATAAAGTTCATAACTCTTTGATATGTAGCACCCGCATTCTTCAACCCAAAAGTCATGACAACCCACTCAAACAGTCCTACAAAATCGAGACACCTAATAGAAATTTTAGACATATCTTCTTCGACCATGAAGATTTGGTTATATCCCACATTACCATCAAAAAAGCTAATAATTCTATGGTCGAAAGCATCATTAATCAACATATCGGCTATGAGCATAGGATACTCATCTTTAGGAGTGGCTCTATTTAAACTTCTAAAATCAATGCAAACTCTTATCTTATTGGTGTTCTTCTTCTCCACCGTCACGATATTGAATATCCACTAAGCATACCTGCAAGGTCTTATAAACTTCGCATCAAGTAATCAGTTAATTTCTTCTTTAATCCGATCATGCATATTCGGGTTAAATCTTCTCATCGGTTGCTTAAAGGGTCTAAAACCATATTTTATTGTAAGTCGATGCTCAACTAGCTCACGGCTCAACCTGGAGATCTCATTATAAGACATGCAAAATAGTACACGTATTCTTTCAACAACCCGATTAACTTTTCTTTGTAATCGGCTTTCAGATTTTTGTTTATAAAAGTCGACTTTGGATTATCATTGCTACCGAGATTCACCTCTTTGAGAGAATCGATCGACGTAAATCTTTGTCTTAACTTATTCATATCCTCTATTTCCTCTATAGTTTTACGCATATCGTTCTTGTTGGACCGATAGTGTTCTGTTCTTTTAGGCAACCGATCTAAATTTGACTCCATTGAATCACATAATATGGTTGAACCGATTCTCCATCGGCTTTACATTGACGGGCACAATACCATCCCTAGTTACACTAAAAAAATCATAATCCGTCAAGTCCAGCCCGATCAAGCATTTGACAATGTCATGCGGTAAAGAAGACAATTCAGACATAGCAACACAAGCCAATACATTCGCATGAACAACCTTCACATCATCACCAATCTGTTGTATCAAGAATTGATGCAATGTAGAAGGAACACACCTATTAGCGTGAATTCAATCACGCCCTAAGATCAAGATATAACTACCACGCACATCGACGACAAAGAAAGCGGTAGCCATAATCTTGCTTCCAACGGTGAGCTCCATAGAAGCGACCCCTTTAGCCTCGATAGGTTCTCCTCCTTTAGCCATAATCATGTTGGTCCAGATAAGCTCATCATTGGCAATACCTAGCTTTTTAAACAAAGAATATGGCATTAGATTAATAATAGCACCGCTATCTACAAGCATGCGAGAAATCGGTGTTCCATTAACATGACCTCTCACATAAAGGGGTTTTAAATGGTTTTTCGATTCCTCGTGCTTCTCAAAGATAGCACTTTACGGTCCAAAGTCAAATTGTGCCATAATCTCCTCTTCCTCTACCAAAGAATAATCGAAAAAAGACAAGCAAATGGTGTTGATTTTCATACCTTTTCGAGGTGGTGTAGGCTCGTGATCCAAGAGGTCATCGTCATCGAACTCGGACATATCGACATCTCTCGTGAGCGAAGAAACTGTGGATCCCTTCCTCAACACGACGTCGGCCAAACCTAGTGGCTTCGGAGTAGCCATCGCTTTCTTCGCCGCCGGTGGAATGGGAGCCTTGGGCTCTTTAGCTCTGCACTGCTTACCTTAAGAGACCATCAGCTTGATCTCGTTAAAGACTCTGTCCCTCTTCTTCTCCGCCTCCTCCTCTCGAATCTTCCGAAGATGCAGCCTTTGAAGCTTTCTCTTTTGGGTGTGGGTCAAGCAGGCGGACACCACCTCAGTTGCATGTACTTGGAGGCGCTCTTGCTGCTGCTAGCTTCATGATCATGGGAAGCCTTTTCGACCGGTCATCCAACGTGATCAGTCCCGTGAAGACTCCTCCGATTTTGACATCGGTTGTGTCGATTTTTACGACACCTCTGGATGCGCTCTCTTGGTGAACAAAAGTGAAAGGGGCAGGTTCATTACCTTGCTTCGGGCGTCACTCTTGTCCAGGCGTGACGGTAGAGCTCCCTCCTTGCACCTTGTTCGGTCGAGACTCCGACCGATCTGGAATAGGGCCAGATAGTCTTGTGAAGACATCCCCTCTCGGTTCGCTCCACCCCGGATGAAATGGCGGGTATGGCATTGGAGGAACGGACATCGGTGGCACTGGTATCTATGGTCCCATAAATGGATGCCACACCGGGAATGGCGGGCAATGCATAGAAGGGACCTATGGTGGTGGTACTCTGAACCCATGTGGAAGAAGAGGAGGAGGCCCACGAATAGCCACGGCTTGCCTCATCTCCTTCCTAGGTGGGCTGCTGCATCTCGGTGGTGATCTTGGTCGCTTCATAGACCGATTGATCAAATCGGTCTTTTGGTTCTTGCATTTGGCCATAAGATGGTCGAAGGCGCTTTTGAGCCCCATCTTCTTGTCCATGGCCTTACCTTAGTTCACCTTCCACTTACCCACCTCAAGGTTATTCGGCTTTATCATCTTGGGCTGTGAAACTTGCCTCTCGGGTCTCGAGCCTTGGATAGTGACTTTAATAGACTCTTGACCATCGGAGGACTTTTTGAGCATCACCTTCCTAGAGGTACCTTTTTACTCGGAGAAATAGGCATCTTTTCCCTGATAATCACGTTCTTTCCCTTGGTTGTATCGGCCTGATGAGACCGAATCAACACCTTGAGTTTGAGCTCTAGAGTGTTGACGGAGAAAAAGTGTTTGTCGATCTGCATCTCTTTAAGACTCAATCGTCCCTCATTAAGGGCCGATTGGACCAGTCGACAAAAAACATTGTAATTGTTAGTAGCATGAGAATAAGAGTTATGCCATTTACAATATGCCTTACGCTTAATCTCATCTGTCGGAGGTAAAGTGTATGTAATCTTAATGTATCCACCTTTGTGCAACTCATCAAATATTTTCTCGCATTTAGCTACATCAAACGTGTATTTCATATCGTCTTTCCGATTTTTATGAACCAGTTTGAGCGAATCGCAAGCAAATGATTTGGCCTTAGAGGGCCAAACAAACTCGGTAGCTAAAACGTCATTGGAATCATCATCAGAGCTATCCGAATCATATTCTACGACGTATACGGTGTGGCAGTCTTGCAATCACATTTTATTTCTTTGCTTCGGCTTTCTTGAGCCGAAGTCCTTTGTTTGAGGTGAGTGAGCATAAGAAAATCGTGTCTCTCCAACTTCTCTCTAAGGTGTGACCGCAAACCACTAAAAGCTAGGTCAGCCAGGTCCTTTTTAGAAATTATTAAGTTAAAGCATCGGTTCTTAACATCTACAGACCACCGAGTATAATCAACGACGGTTTCATCTTTCACTTGCCTAACCGATGTCAAATGTAACAATTTTAATTCGTTGTCTTCGAAATAAAAGTGGTCATGAAATTTGCGCTCTAAAGACTTCCATGTGTAAATGGACCCTGGGGACAATGATGAAAACCATGAAAAAGCGGTTCTGGTTAGCGATAAAGATAACAATCGTACTTTTAAAGCCTCACTAAAACCCATTTCTCCCTAGTTGCGCTATGTATTGGCTAACGTGTTCTCAAGTGGTCTTACTACCTTCGCCATTGAACTTGACAAAGTCGGGCATACGCCACCCGCTAGGATAAGGGACCAAATCAAAATATGTGGGGTACAATTTTTGATAAATTTGGTTTCTTCACTTAAGGTCTACTTCTAACGTTTCACGAAATTATTTGCTCAAGTCCTACTTAATGCGCACCATACACTCCTCTACATTGGCGATGGGTGGCCTAGTAGATGTGCCCGGTGGCGAAGGGTGTATACTTGTTTTTATTGCGTCAAATAATTCATTAAGGACGGAGCCATGAGGGATAACCGTACCGCTTGGTGGAATAGGTGGTGTGCTATACGCCACGGTACGGTAAGGAGAGACAAAACTAGCTAATTCATTCAATCGGCTCTTAGCCGGATTGGGAATGCTAGAGATTAGCTCTATGCTAGCGGGAGACACTACCAAAGCATTAGTTTGCACATGAGATGGAAAACTAGTTTGACCACTAAATGAGTTCAACGTCATGCCATACGGAGGTTGTTCTACACTAAACATAGTGGGCGCCGATGTACTAGTAGAAGGACGTACATGCGCAACATGAGAAGATGATGCAATACTAGCATCTTTAGATGACTTTGACAAGTTTAATTGGCTTACGTATTGCATATCATTATTAAGACCATTTTTAAATCGGCAAAGTAATATAAAAGGTTTTCAAAAGTAACGAGAGAGTGCGAAAGTGTTCTCACGTATACAGCACCCATGGCCGCGACGTCGACGACGGTCAGAAGAATGGGTTCCCTCACTTGGGAGATCGCGTCTTGGTTTTCTTCTTGAAACACGCCAAGTACTCTTGTAGCTCCCGCTGTTTCCGCGCCTTGCGCGCCTCTTCGGAGGCCTTTCGGCATTCTAGAAACGTCTTGCGCGCCTTTTTGAACAACTCCTAAAAGGATGGCATAACAATATTAGTCGTAAAGATCTCGGAGGTCATGGTGAAAAACGACGATTCGGTTTGTGCAACCGGAATCACTTGTACTCAGCGGAGTCGCCAAAAATGTGTTGACGCCGAAATCAGAGCCTCGGGCCAACACACCGCTCGCACGTCCGTACGCAAGAACACCGACACTTCTTCAACGCTGGGTTTGGGCAGCACCTAAACAACCCTGTCTCGGGAGGGACCCCTCGGAGGAGAATCGTCTTAGAGGTGATCCGGGTTCGGTCAAGCCAACCGGATCGCTTTCGATCGTTGTCGGGATGAAGGAAAAAAAGCAAAAGAGGTCGAGAGAGAGGATTAGAGTTTAGAGAGGTACATATAATGAGGGCTCTTTATATAGAGGTGAGGTGATCATACCCCGTAGAGTAGCAGATCCTATCAATTAAGAAAGTAATCAATTTGATATCTTACCAAAACTACTGCACCGACTTTACCGGAGTGTTCGGCACTGTGCCTAATACTTTGATCACCGGACACTCCGATCTTATGCCGGACAGTCTGATGCGTAAAATCCTGGGACCGAGAGGGTCCGTCGAATAGTTCAGCACCGTGCCGGATAGTCCAGTGTACAAAACACTCGATCCCTAGAAGGCCTGCCGCACACTCCGGCACTCTCCGGTGGGCAAAACGCTTGAATCCAAGAGGGCTTTTCGGATAGTCCGGCATTATGCCGGACACTCTAGTGAGTAAAATACTCGAACTCGAGAGGGCTTAACGCAAAATCTGGCGTCATGTCGAACACTCTAGAAGACTAAATGCTCCAAACCCAAGAGA
Source organism: Zoysia pacifica (assembly GCA_001602315.1). Taxonomy (NCBI): domain Eukaryota; kingdom Viridiplantae; phylum Streptophyta; class Magnoliopsida; order Poales; family Poaceae; genus Zoysia; species Zoysia pacifica. The sequence goes on along the minus strand of BCLH01000327.1, from coordinate 132,971 downwards.
GTTTGTCAGAGACTCTAGCATGGTGCCGGACACTCCGGTGGCTGCATTTTTTTTGGGTATCAAACACTCTCGTTACCAAGTTCGATTATCAGGAATAGCAACTTGTGTATTCTGACCGGGGTTTGTGTCCAGACAAACAAAGCTATTCCTAATAATTTTAGGTGATATCTCTTACATGCCTGCTACTCTCTCCGTCCACTACTACACTATTTTTTGACACAGGAAGTATCACAATGGGAGGTGATGTCTATGTTGCGTATCAGATTTTGGTGGTTTTGATAATCTTTTGAATGATATGGTTTTAAAAGTTGAGTATATAGTTATAGTTTTAGAAGTGTGCGTAGGAGTGTATATGGATATTTGTTGTGCCTTGTGAGGGTATATACATACATAAACTATGCTACATCTATACGCAGCCAGACGCTTAAAAAAACTCAACACCGTCGACGTTGACAGCGCGAAGTAGGCTGGGGCTGCTGGATGATACTATCTACTCCTATGTTCCAATAAAGCCTTATTTCTAAGATTCATTGACTGGGACTTCGATCAATACTTTTTATAAATTTTATTAATATATAAATTATATATTATAAAAATATTTTTCATGGTGAATCTAAAATATAAATTTTAGATTTTAGATTAATTAAATTTATAAAAATTATTAATCAAAGTCATAGTCAATAAATTCTAAAAATCAGTTTCTATTTGGATGGAAGGAGTATTAGCTCACGGGTGATGACAAACGCCAGCATATTGGCTTGACTTCCATCTTCCATGAGTTCATCAAATTTGTATAGAACAGTTGCCTTTGACTTTCACTGAAGGATAACCAAAGGCCTGCCGGGTCTCAAACGGCGAGAATAATCTCTACTTTTAAAAAGCACAATTTTTTTTTATATATTCAACAGAGATGGATTAAACTACGTGCATACGAAAAATATATTTAAAATTATTTTTTTTTACAAATCTGACGAATAAAATCTCTGTACAGACATATTTTTCTCTTTCAGATCTCCTAAATTTTGAACCCACATAAACCATTGTTAATTAACAAAACACAATTACCCGTAACAAATATATAAAATCCAAAAAAATTTGTTAGAAAAAAAATAAATTTATTTTAATATTAATATATTATTTTTTTAAGTTAATATTTTTTAGATCGTAAAAACTAGAGAAGAGCGCAGGGGATTACCCAATCGAACCGGTGATACATAAGGATATCATTTATTATTAAGGATATCATTTATTATTACGTCTTCCCAAGAAAAATTTTACATCTAATTTTAATCAAATTAACATATATATCTTTACCAATGCCTTTAAATTTAATCTATAAT
>BCLH01000327.1:3955-125538 GCA_001602315.1 Zoysia pacifica | reverse complement strand
TTTTCTTGGGAATTATCTTAGAATTTTTCAGCTTTTCCCTAAGATTTTTGTTCCTATGGAAACTCGTCGATTGTAATAGTGAGTGGGATTAGCAAATGAAAAAAAAACTAGATCTTCATTCATAGTACATTATATTAAATCAATATGAACCCTTCGGTTTATTTACCAATCTTAAAACTACTCTCCATTTTCCATGTGGCAAATGGCACCTAAGAAAATAAACTAAATTTTCAAAATATCTTGTACTTTTGAAAAAACTAGTTTATTTTTGAATAAAAAAGATCTGGAGGGTTACCTTAGATGCACATATTTACACCCAAGACCACATGGTCTTAGCTTCTGCAGGTGAAATTGTTGTTAAGTTAAAATTTTACTTCATAAAACAGCTCCACAACTCCAAGGAAATTTCAACTTGTAATACTAAGTGGGTTTTGAGGGTATTCATTTTAAGTTAATACATACTCCATCCATATTTGTTTGTCGACGTCTGAACATGACCAGTAGTCCAAATTTAAACTACACCCTCAATCCTAATTTATTTTTCATTCTAAGTATAGACACCAAAATTAATAAGAGTTGAAAATATAAGTATACAGAAAGGAAGGATAGATATATTAATAGAGATGTATTATGAGAAAGAAAAGTTGCGTTAGAAAGATAGAATAATAAGTAATATTAAAAAAGCTACTCCCTTCGTAAGTGATGTTTTTGACTTTTTGAAATTAAAGTTTGACGATTCATCTTATTTAAAAAATTTATGAAAATACAAATAAACAAGTTAAGCTTAGAGTATTTTTAATAATAAATTATTTCACAATAAAATAAATAATATTTTTATAAAAAAATTGAATAAATAATAGTCAATGGTAAAAGTTTGAAATTAAAAAAAACTTATTTTGAGACGGAAAGAGTAGAATTAAAGTAAATTGAGATAGAGTAGTAACAATAGTGTTGACGTCAAAATTTCCATCCGAAGGCTGTATTAATTTTTCACTCATAGCAGAAGGTTTTAGAATACTACCTATGTGTTTCCTTGTAATAAGTAAACAGTCATGATTATTTTTTCAAAAATCACCTGAAACCCAGGTTTTTATTTTTTATTTTGTGATGGTCCCAGGTTTTTATTTATTTGGGGGCATTTTGGGAAACGACTTGCACAGTTTGCGGCTGCGACTGGGACAGGCGAGCGAGACCGTCCCGTTCCGTTTCCGTCTATAGAACGGACTGACTGGGAAGCGGTGCCGCGGAAGGCCTCTGGCGATTCCGTACGATGTGCGGCTGAAAGGCCGCCTGGCGTCCGTGGCTGCTGCCTCGTCGTCGCTCGGTCGGCTCCTGCGCTCCACACGCAGCTACATCCATTTTTGCAAGGACCGCGTGATGAATTTTGTTCCGGAAATTTCAATCATAGAATAATCTGTTTTGTAAAATAAAATACATAAACACCCACACACAACATTCTATTAACTCTGTACTCCCTCTAGTTTTAAAATATTAACAAATTCGTTTTTAATGTTACATTTGACTATTTATTTTAGTAAAAATGTACGATAAGTATCACATATTTTATTTTATCATTAAAGATATTTAAAATATGACTCATTACTTTTCACATTTAAACATTTTTTAAAAATAACATGAATGGTTAGATATGAGGTTAAAAGAAAATATTTCAACATGTGATCAACAAGCTCAGGTTGTTTTGTACAACCATACTTGATTACGAGACAGTTAGGTCTAAATTCACCTAAAAATATTTATATTCAATTTCTCTCTTAAAACATTAATTTCTCCAGTAAAACATACTCTCTCTGGTTGTTGACTTTCAGATATCAACTTTGACTATTTGTCTTATTCAAAAATTTGATAAAATATTATATATTTTATTATAGTTTGCTTTATTATCAAAGTAATTAGAATCATAAGTTATAGTTTTAAACATTTGAATTAATTTTTTGAATAAGATGAATGATCAAAGTTTATGTTTGTAGTCAACGGCGACAACAATTAAAAAACGAAAAGACCATCAATTTTTTTTTAAAATCGTCTGGCTCACGATATAGATTTTAATTTTTGAAGTGAGAAACGTGATTGAAATTAGTTTGTCCCTTGTATGTAGTATGCTAAAGCTGAGACACACATTTCTCCTATTTCTGATTTGATTCAAAACCCACAAAAACCGTTTGCTAGGGATTCTGGGCGCGTTCGGATCAGCTTGTTGTAGCGTATTTTTGCTGTGCTGCTCCGCGCCGCCGTTCGGCTAAAGCCATTTTTCTGCTCAGCTCGAGTCCTCCGTAACCTTTGTTCTTCGTCACCGCTGCAACGGAAACAGTTGTTTTTTTCTGCTGGCTGCGGCAGCCAGTTGCAGCTGCAGCAAAAAAAAAAAAAAAAAAAAGGGAACCGAACAGGCCCTCTAGTGATTTGGACATGAAACTGAACGTATCTGCCGGTCAAAGTGATATGAAACTGAATTTGTTCTGTTTACGTAGTTTTAAAGCAATCAATCAGAACAAATTTAAAACGAGAGGAGTACCATCATGCAAAGAGAAGGCACAAACGCTCATCTAGACGATTCCAGATTCCGTTAGTTTAAAGAATACTACACGTACGGCCAGTTAGCACCGTAGGACACCATAAACCTTCACCACCCAAAAGAAAAGGTGGAAACGTGGGATCAGAAACCTATTCTTCTCTAGACAGAGCACTTTGGTGAGTGGCGGCCATCCAAATCCTGAAAGGTCACACGGCATATCTGATAAGGGCGAGCGAGACAGGTCCCCGTCACTTGTGGAGACACCACGCAGCAGATCACCGGCCGGACTCTCTCTCTTTTGAAAAATTAAAAGGCCAGCAGCTTCTCACGGCTTGCCTATGGCATCTATATCTGCAGCCAGCAAAGTGAGAGTCTATTAGGTACGTGAGATTACAGCTGCAGCTGTCATTCCTGATGCAATATACAATATATATATTTTTCACTGTGTGTAGCTGTCGCAGCCTCATGAATCGAACACACCCGGAATTCCATTTGCTTTGGTTGATAATGGAGAGGAATATGGAATAGGCAAGTCCCTGTGACTTATGGAAACACCACACCTTTGCAGTATGTAAAGTGAGAGTTTATTCGATACGTGAGACTGCAGCTGCAACTGTCAATTTCAAATGCAACGTACAATATATAATTTTTACTGTGTGTAACAGTCGCAGCCTCGTGAATCGAACACACTTAGAATTCCATTTGCTTTGGTTGATAAAGGAAAGGAATATGAAATGGGCAAGTGCCCGTCGCTTGTGGAGACCACACACCAGATCACCGGCTAGCCTCTCTTTCTCTCGAAAAATAAAAATAAAAATAAAAAAGCCAGCAGCTTCTCACCTCAACAGCACATGGCATCTGTATCTATAGCCAACAGAGTTTGCTCTAGGTGATAAGGGAGAGGAATCTGGAATGAGCAAATTCCTAGTTTTCATTTTAAAAAAAGGTCATAAAATTAATTACAGGATTAGATGCCCCGTTGATTGATTGAACGAATTGGAAATGTGAGAGCGACATGTAAATATAGAAAACAAATTGTGGCGGCTCTTGGCGCGTCGGTAGGTCACAGTCGACGGTACTGTTTGCTGATGCGCGTAAATTGCAATAATGAACTAAAAAATATTGGAGTAGGAGATGAAACGTACGCACCTCATGACGAAAAGGGAGGAGAGTCCAAGCTGATGTAGGAGTGAAAACCTAGTGAGATGAGTCAGATAACACCGGAAGTAAACAGATTTGACCGAGGAAATAGGACAAATTGTACGGTTTCGTTCATCGAAGCAACACCTGACACGTTTGCCCAAGATTTTTCTTTACAAGTGTCGTCATCATCAACAACTCAATCTTTTTTTTTAAAAAAAAAAAGAAGAAGATAGGTTATTTTGTTTCTTGCTTGTCCTGATAAAAATTTTCAGCCCAGTAACGGCCTGGCCCAGCAAGGCCCTTCTCGAGCATTCGGGGCCGTTGCGCCGCGCCGGCCTTTCCCTCCCCGCGGAAACAAAGGTGAGTGCTTTCTCAAAGAAAAAAAAAGGTGGGGTGGTCCGGTCTCGGTGCGCTAGTCACCCCTTCGACAGCGGCGGGCGAGCGGCGGGACCTGCCGTTCCTGTCGCGTCGTATCGCGCAGCGACTGCGACCTGCCTTGATCTCGGCGGGAGTGCGGGCACACGCGGCATCCACGGCTCCGCCTGATCCTGTCGTCATCCAGAGCTGTCGCTTCGCCTCATCCGCGAGGGAGAGTGCGCGCTTTGTGTCACGCCCGGAGCCGGGGACGACACGCGCACCGCCAGGGCGGCGCGCGTCCGTCCGCCTCAAGACAGGTGGCGCCGGGCCCGCGACTCCACCCGCGTCGATCACGTTCGGGATCGCTCCGCCTGCTACAAAACCAGCGCGCGTCGTACGAGCCAAGTGCGCGCGCGGTTGCTTCCAGCTCCAACTCCACTCCAGCGGTTCCGTTCTTCTTCCTTCCTTCCTCTTCCAGACCCGTCGATCTGCGCGATCCATCTCTCATGGCGGAGGAAGCGTCAGCTGCGCCCGCGGAAGCGGCAGCACCGGGAGCCGGGAAGATGACGATGGTGGTGGGCGTGGACGAGAGCGAGCTGAGCGCGTACGCGCTGCAGTGGGTGCTCCAGCACTTCTTCCCGCCGGACCAACCGCAGCAGATGTACCGGCTCGTCGTGGTCGCCGCCAAGCACGCGTCCGTGTCCGCCGTCGGGCCCGCGGGACCCGGTACGTGCTTAACCCGTCTCCGTTTCGTCTCTACTCGATCGGTGGCGGAGTGCAGGCCCGGTTTGACGGTCGGTACCGACGGTACGCAACGTACGCAGGTGGAGCAACCGTGCTGTTCGTGGACACGGACGCGTCCAAGGACGGCGCCGCACGCGCGATCGAGCAGGCGAAGCAGCTCTGCGCGCAGGCGCGGGTGAGCGGCGCCGAGTTCGAGGTGGTGGAGGGCGACGCGCGGAACGTGCTGTGCGAGGCCGTGGAGCGGCACGGCGCCGACGTGCTCGCCGTCGGCAGCCACGGCTACGGCGCCATCAAGCGGGCGTTCCTCGGGAGCGTCAGCGACTACTGCGCGCACCACGCGCACTGCACCGTCATGATCGTCAAGAAGCCCAAGCAGAAGCACTGATGAGTGATGAGACAGACATGCATGCAGCGTTCGTTTCTGTTGCAGATATAAATAAAAAAAAATGGACTGTCGTGTACGTCGTCGATGTTGCTTCATCGATCTTCTGTTCAATTCGTCACCCGGGATGTTTATGATAAAAGCTGTGCTTCTGCTTCTTGTATAATATATTGTAACCTGCAATAATGTGTGCGTGTGTTTTTTTTATATATATATAAGTCATGCAGTGTAATTGCAATACGATCGTGTGTCCGTGCTTACAAACTCTTCGTGCGTGTCTTCTTAATAATTGTGCAGTTATATATATACATTTACAATTTCCTTCCTCTGTCTTTTCTCAGCGCGCCCGACCTAAGTGGGTGTTTGTAGAAGCCAACAACATGGTGATGACTTCTCGTGGATTACTGTTCGCAATTGTAGTGTAGTTGTTCAAATGGGCTGCCTAGTATGGCCCAGGCGCTGGCTGTGCTTGAGCAAAATTGTGCAAGCCTCGGATGGCGCGGTTGAGGACCCAAGTCGTGTTGTGACCTCGTAAACCTGAGTGCGTGGCAGAGAGTAGCAAATCCATCTTGATCCACGGGGCTGGCTTGACACCATGATACTCAAAGCCGTGGAGTGGGCGAGCCACGGCGTTAGCGAGTTGGATTCGTGGGTCTGACTAAAAATATCTTAACAAATTAAATATTCAAAAAAAATTAATATATTTATTGTGATAGTTAATTTTTATAAATATAAAAATAATATTTATATTTTATTAAACATCATAATTATACCCGGCCAACGGGCCGGGCCGAGCCGCCACTGCACGGGCCCGCCTAGGCTTGGTCGACTTCGAAGCACGTGAAAAAAATAAAATTTATTTTTTAAAGATATTACTAAAAAATTAATTATATAATATAAAAAATATAAATTTTAAATATAAATAGAAAAAATTACATATATTTTAATGTTAAATTTTAATAAATAATAAACGAACCAAACAGGCCGTGCTGGGCCAGCCCAGCGGGCTTGTGGCTAGGCCCAGGCACAGCCCGTGACCATCGTGCCGGCCGTGCTCGAGCCGGCCTATTTGGCCCGACCCAGTTGGCCAGCTATAATCATAATGTTTCATCTACTTTTTTTTTCAATGGATAATGTTTCATCTCCTTATTCTAAAATAAAAAAACTTTTAACTAAATCTAGAAATGTAAAATCCAAGAATACTTAGGTGACGTTTGAATATATGAAAATGAGAAATAAGATAAGAATTAGAAAATGAATGAATAATTAAAATTCAGATCTTCTGAGCGTCTGTTTGACTGTTTGGTAGGAGCAGGCTCCGGCGTCTGATAACGCATCGCGTCGCTGTTCCCCGTGGTCGGCACGGCGGCGAGCTATCTGTAGTAGTAGCAAGCCTGTCGTGTTCCTCCTCCTCCCGAAGCATCCATCCCTCCGTCAATTCCAAATTTCCAATCCCTCGTGTATTATTGCCGCATCAGCGCCCACCGGTATCCAATACCGCGCGCGGATCGCGATCCAGTCAGGAAAGAAAGCGTATCGTATCGGGAGAGTGTATTATTGCCGCATCAGCGCCCACCGGTATCCAATACCGCGCGCGGATCGCGATCCAGTCGGGAAAGAAAGCGTATCGTATCGGGAGAGGCTGCTTACCTTTCACAGCTTCGAGCTCCGGCTCCGAAGGACAAGCGCGTCGATCCAGTTGGTTGGATCACGCAACTTTATCTCCCGTCTCGGATTGTGACGTTGCCGGCCGGACCTGTGGCGTGGGAGCGCGGCCGCCGCGGAAACCGTCCCGCGGATCCCACCTGTCGGACTCGAGGGCGGTGCCAGTCGGGGAAGGGTCACGACGGTTCCGGCAGGAGCAAGAACTCTCTCTCTCTGGCAGCAGTGGTATTTAGGACACTGTGAGCGTCCGTTTGGAGTAAGCAAGCCGAGGAGAGAGAGAGAGAGAGAGAGAGAGAGAGAGAGAGAGAGAGAGAGAGAGAGAGAAGCAACTCAATCAAGTCTCGGACATGGCATCTGAGGGAGGAGAGCCGACACCGGGTCAGATGACGATGGTGGTGGGCGTGGACGAGAGCGAGCACAGCTACTACGCGCTGCAGTGGGCGCTGACCCACTTCTTCCCGGCGGGGCAGCCGCACCTGTACCGCCTCGTCGTGGTCACAGCGAAGCCGACAGCCGCGTCCGCCGTCGGGTTCGCGGGCCCGGGCGCCGCCGACGTGCTGCCCATCGTCGAGTCCGACCTCCGGCGCAGCGCCACGCGCGTCATCGACAAGGCGAAGGAGCTCTGCGGCGCCCAGGTGGCTGATGTCGTGTACGAGATCGTCGAGGGCGACGCCCGGAACGTACTCTGCGAGGCCGTCGAGAGGCACCACGCCGAGATGCTTGCGGTCGGCAGCCACGGCTACGGAGCCATAAAGAGGTACGCTATTGCTTCTGTTCCGTTTGTCCCCTGATGCTCTTCTGCTGCTCTGTTTTCCCCTGCTTTTTTTTGCTTCTACTTGAATCAGCAATTGATATGCACAGTGCAAGCGACCCAACTTGCTGCTAGAAATGTCCTAGAGTGTATTCAAGGATTTATGAACTAGTCTGAAGCTTGATTCCATGATCTAAAACATGAACTCGTCTGGACCTGAGTCAAATGGAGTTTCTTTCACACTCCATCTGTATACAGGAAAAGGGTTTGCAGTGCCTGCCAACTCAGTCTATTCTTTGCTACTTTAATTAAGTTCTTAGACTGTTACTGCGTTTCTGTATTGTGAACTTGCCTTAACCTCCTTAACATCACCATTCAGGGCTGTTCTTGGGAGCGTCAGCGATTACTGCGCCCACCACGCACACTGCACCGTGATGATCGTAAAGAAGCCGAAGCAGCACAAGCACTGAGAGGTCACACTGTCCACTGACTGATGAGTTTCTGCAAGTGCGTGCACTGCTAGACCCTGCATGTATGTGTTTGTCAATAAATTGTCATCAAATGATGCGAACCTTCACCGTATGAATTGATAAGTAGTATAAATAATTGTTAAATAGCACTACCACATAACATTGTGGTTTTATGGTATGTGTAATGAAGTGTATTGATGCATCTGTGATTGCAAATTCTTGGTTGTGAGAAAAGGGATGAGGCAATGCGTGCGAAGAGTTGACGTCCATAATCACTGATGAAAATTTATCAAACTTTGGTTCCGGAATAGGCCTATACTCAATCTAAGGTTCCGTATGGAATGCAGATATTTTGTAAAAATTTCATAGAAATTAATTTAATTTTACAGAAAAAAATTCCTCTGTTCCAAACGTGGTTTAAGTGCACGAGGTTGTAGTGTTAGACTCGTGTGCCTCTTCCTGGTTAGACTGTGAAGCCCAGCTCCCCTACCTATCCTCAAGAGGTGTGTTTGGTTGGAGGGATGAAGAGGACTAGTTGATTCTTTGGCGCATTGTCACGAATATTTATGAATGGTTACATAATAATATAAAAAATAATTTAATAGTTGTAATCACTTATAAATTACAGAAAAAAGCACCTTGTTGATAAAGTGATCAAGAACTGAATGAAGATATGAGTCAGTCATCAACTCACCTCACCATTCACGTCATAACTTCATAGTGCTCATGGCTGCTGCCTTCCTCTGCTCACTATTTCAGTGCGGGCAACAGTGTCCAGTAAATTGTTGCTACATATGCATGGCACAAGGGGAAATATCTTATTCATAAAGAAATTAAGGAAAAATTGATAAGTATATGAAACACTCGTCAACTCACCATTCACGGCAGACTTCATGGCGCTCATGGCTGCTTCTTTCCTCTGCTAGCTGCTTCAGTGAGTCAGCAATGCGAAATCACCAAGGGCCCGTTTGGATTCATGAAATTGAATTCATTCTAATAATTACAATCTAGACATAGATTAATTAAGCTAATATAGTTGTATATAAAATATATTTATATATTTATTGTTAGTCATACAAAGTACATACTTATATGTTATATCTCTATTGTAGGGAAGTGAGTTGAAGAGTGTGCTATAAGTTTAAAAATAGAATTATAGCATAATGATCTATAAAATCTATTTTTATCTTCTATCTTAAGAATTTGAGATAGGCTTATTTGTGAAAGTTGTGGAATCTCAAATTCCAAGCTAAATAGCCTAATTCACTATGTAGATTTCAATTCTTCCAAAATGAAAGGATTCAAATGGTCCTTAAAAGATAACAGCTGATTAGAATACAAAATGATCTTTCTCTCGAGTTGGTTCTTATAGAAATGATATCATCAAAGGAAAAATTATATGATTGACATCGAACAACAAAATACATGTTCTTTAACCTCCCAGACAAAAAAAAAGTTGGGTTCTAGACTATAAATGTTAACATCAATCATCTAGTACATAGACCCTGAATGCAAAGTAGAAATTACATCACATATGAAAGAAACAAAAATCACCCCCCTTTTTTTTTCAAAAAAGCAAAGAGTTGATGAAGGGCCAGGCATGCAATATACATCCTCTCCTTGAGCAGCTGAACCAACTTTTCTCCTTTAAGCGCGCAAGCAAGTATTCAATCTGATTGTTGGGCATATTACTTCTGTTGTTTCTGCATTACTGAAACATTGCCATCATTTTTTTTTTGTTTGGATCAGATCATATAAGATTGGGACTATAGAAAATAGATGGTAATGTTTCAGTAATGCAGAAACAGATCCGATATAACCATATAAGCATATCATATAAGATTGGGAATGTTATATTAAAAGCTTATATGATCAGGTGGCAATGTTTCAATAAGGACATATCATATAAGCAGCCAGACACGATCTGTAAAGGCTCAACTACCAAACTGTAGGAAAAGCGGCAAATGTAAGAGATTAAGGATTAATTACAGGCAAACCATATATGCAATATATACATTTGAAAGAAATTAGATTTGTGAGAAATTTTGAGAGGGAGTTCATCTAAACCGTGAAGGAATCAAATTACTAGAACGTGAAAACGATAGAATGATTTGGCACATAACTAAGAAAAATTAACACTAACGATGAAGGAAAACAGAAGATCAGATTGCATACGTTGTGCCTCGCTGTCAGGCTGTCGACGCTCCCCAGCCTCACCACCCGGTTGGCCCTCCAGTCTGCAAAAAAAAAAATAAAAAATAAAAAATGAAGTCAAAATAGTCGGCGGAAATCACAACTTTGTGTTGCGTGGCAGTGACTGATCTTGTTGTGCTTTCCTAATTGAAAAATTGAAGAGAAACATAGTCATGTCGTTAACAGGGCTAAAATCCTCATTCGTGCTGGTTCAAAACAGGAAATCGCTACAGGACAAGAGCAAGGATTATTAATTCAGGGAAAATAGCAATAAATCTAACCGTTCTGGGCAGCAGGCAATGACTGGGTCACGGGCGCTATCGCCGGCCGCTTGGTGTCGGTGGGCGTGGTTCTGTGGCCGGGCCTTTCCTGGCCGATCTCGCGATTATTCTCGCCTACTCGCGGTTTGGTGTCGGCCTACGGGGGCTGAGATTTTGCTAGCTGGCGGGTTCCGTGCTGCTTGAAAGCCGTCGTGTCGTCCAGATCCGCTCCAGCGACGCCGCTCGGAAGTCTCGCCCTGCAAGGAGAGAGAGAGAGAGAAGGGGCGGCGTCTGTGTCGGAACGAAAGGCCAAGGGACAGGTGCGAGGAGAGGAGAAGAGGCATCGGCGCTGTGCTGCGGTGGGCGCTGGGGGAGGAGGAGAACCGACGGGGTGAAGGGGCGGGCGCGGGGAGGCGAGGTGTGAAACGGAGGAGATGCGGAGAAGACGAAGAGGAAGAACGGCCAGACTGAAAGATTTTGTAATATCTGACGGTGCTAATTAGCAAATGACGTGGCTTCATAAAGGTTTAGATTAAGGAGTTAGTAGGTGATGATTATATTGACATTGATTATATAGGTATTATAGATGACACAGGATCACTTCTTCAAGAATGCAGGGCAGCAGCAAGACGAGTTTGTCCCAATCGGTGATGTATGAGATTTGGGAGGGAGATTTTTCAACAGTCCGAGGAGAGGGATCTCTCTTCTGGTGTTTGCTTGGGTGGTTGCCTTACATCTTCCAGTTTTAAAATATGAACATTGTTAATTTTTTATATTATTTTTTACTATTCATTTTATTCAAAGTATTTTTTTCAAATGTATAAAATTATTAGTTATGTTTCAAATATCATTGATAATAAAAAAATTATAATAAAATATATAAAATTTATCATACTTTTTAAATAATTTAATGTTGCAAAAGTCGTCTTTTTAAGGTCATTATGGGCAATTGAAAAGAAAGAAACGGGTTTATATTGGACCATGCTTAAATTATTTGGATTTTTATTACGGTTAAAAATGGCAATGGGCCTTAAAATTCGATACCCAATGCGTAATTACTCCATTAAGAGATGGGCATGGGGTAGTTTTTATACCCGTGAACGTATGGGTACGGGAATGTTTTACCGTCCTCGGTACCTGATATATATATTCGACATATAAACATACATATTTTTATTAGATATAAGTACATAAAATATTATATCACATGAATTATTTTTTATACTTTTTAACTAATGTATCATATTTAATTCAAATTTGTATCAGCTTAACTTATTATGTGTCAATATATTGATTACTTATGGTAAATATATGTCATAAATACTCTATTCGTTCTTAAATTATTGTCGTCGTTGATTTCTAGCATCAACTTTGACTATTTGTCTTATTAAAAAAATAATAAATATCATAAAGTTTGTTATAATTTACTTTACTAATAAAGTTTGTTGAATCACCACTTATAGTTTTACATATTTAAATTAATTTTTTCAATAAGATAAATAGTTAAAATTGATGTTAAAAATCAACAATGACAACAATTTAGGAACGGAGAGAGTATATATAAAACAACTAACTATAATTTTAATCGCATCCTTAACGAGTACCCAGGACCCGTGAAAATCCCGATGGGTTTGCGTACGGGAGAAAACTTCCACCGATAACTAAATAGGTATGGGTATAGGAAAGCAGTATAGGAAAGCAATATTCGATGGGTATGTATCTGTCGCTATCTCTAATTATGGTCCGTTTAGATAAAAAAGGGATGAGTCTACAGACTGTGCTCATCTATAATATATAATACCTATTGTTGATACCCAAAAATGACACCATCGGAGTGTCCGGCACAATGTCGGAGTCTCCGGCAAGTCCTCTCGGGTTTAAGCATTTCGCCCACCAGACTATCCGGTGCAGTGACCAGACTGTCCGACAAACCCTATCGGGTTCAGGTGTAATGCACAGCGAACTTTTCGGCACAGTATCGAAATATCCGGTAAGTGGCCGGACTATCCGGCAAGTCCTATCGGGTTTGGGTGTTTTGCCCACTAGACTATCCGGTACGATGTCGAACTATCCGGTAAGCCTTCTCGGGCTTAGGTGTTTTGCACACCAGACCATTCAGCACAATGCCGGAGTCTCCAGCAAGCCCTCTCACATTCTGAAAGTTTACACATCGGTCTATCTAGCACAGTACCGGAGTGTTCGGCAACATACCGACTGTTCGGTGAAGTCGGTTTTCAGTTATTTTAGAAACAAATTACCTTCCTAATTAATAGGATCGAAAACCTCTCGGGGTAAAACCACCCCACCTCTATAAAAGGAGGCCTCAGGCCGATTGAGAGGTATCCCAATCAAATCTATCATTTGCCTTTATATTTTATCTTTCTCCAAACCTTAATCCTCTTATTCAACCCCTGTTTTCTGTTCTTCCTTCGTCCTAGCGACGTTTGAAGGTGATCCGGTTGGCCTGACTGACCTCGGATCAACCATAAAAAGATCTTCTTCCAACAAGATCCCTCTTGAGGTAGTTTTTCTAGATGCTGGCCAAATCTAGCGTCAAAGCGGCACCGACATTTTCGCTCACAGACGTGCACATAGTGTGTTGACCCGAGATCCGTTTCAGCATCAACACACTTTTTGGCGACTTTGTCGGGGACAAGGGATTCCGGTTGTACAAACCGAATCATCATTCTCGCACTATGTCTTCCGAGATTTCATCGGCGAATATCGTCATGCCATATTTGAAGGAGTTGCTCGAGGAGGCTCGCAAGACATTCTTAGAATGCCGGAAGGCTTCCGAGGAGGTGCGCAAGGCGCGAAAAGATCGACAGCTTCAAGAGTACTTGGCATGCTTCAAGAAGGATCATCAAGCGACGATCTCTCAAGTGAAAGAAGCCGTTCTTTCGCCTGTCTTAGATGACGCAGCCGTGGGTGCTGCCAATGTGAGAACATCTCCGCACCCCCCGTGTTACTTTTGAAGATCTTTCATACTATTTTGCCGACATGAAAAAGATCTTAACTAATAATATGCAACAAATGGTTCAAGATAACTTATGTAAATCATAAAAGAACATTGGTGTTGCATCATCTTTGAATCATGTCGCGCATGTAGGTCCTTCTACTAGCTCATCGGCGCCTAACGCATCTAAGTAGAACAACCGTTGTATGGCATGCCGTTGAACTCTTTTGGCGGGCAAACTAGCTTTCAACATCATGTGCAAAGCAATGCATTGGCAGTGACTCCCAGTAGCGTAGAGCCAATCCATAGCATTTCCAATCCGGCTACTAACTGACTGAATGAATTGGCTAATTTTGTCTCTCTATACCGTACCATAGCGTATAGTACATCACCTATCCCACCTAGCAGTACGGTTATTCCTCATGGTCTTATGCCTAATGAACAATTTAGCGCTATGAGAATGAACATACACCCCTCACCACCGGGCACATCCAATAGACCACTTATCGCCAATATAGAGGAGTTTATGGCACGCATTAAGGAGGATTTGAGCAAATAATTTAGCGAAACGCTAGGGGTAGACATTAAAAGAAGAGCCCGAATTTATCAAAAACTATATCCCAGGTATTTTGATTTGGTCCCATATCCTAATGAGTGACGTGTTCCTGACTTCATCAAATTCAATGGCGGAGATAGGAAGACCACTTGGAGCACATTAGCCAATACTTTGCTCAACTAGAAGAGGCGAGTTCTAGTGATGCTTTAAAAGTGTGATTGTTTTCTTTATCACTAACTGGAATCGCTTTCTCGTGGTTTTCATCATTGTCTCCAGGTTTCATTTACATGTAGGAGTCTTTAGAGTGTAGATTTTATGATCATTTTTACTCCGGAGATAACAAGTTGAAATTATCACATTTGACAAGGTGGTTAGGCAAGAAAAAAAAGAACCCGTTGTTGATTACCTTCAGCGGTTTAGAGATGTTAAGAACCGATGCTTTAATTTAACAATTTTTGAAAAAGATTTAGCAGACCTAGCTTTTAGTGGTTTACGGTCACATCTTCAGAAAAAGTTGGAGGGACACGATTTTCTCACACTCACTCACCTCCAAAAAAAGCTTTGGCTCAAGAAAACTGAAGCAAAGAGATGAAACAAAATTACAAGACCCACCACAGTGTGCATGTCGTGGAGTATGATTCGGATAGCTCTGATGATTCCAATGACATTTTGGCTGCCAAGTTTGTTTGGCCTTCTAAGGCCAAATCGTTTGCTTGTGATTCGCTCAAACCAGTTCATAAGAGTCGAAAAGGCAATATGAAATACACCTTTGATATAGCTAAGTGCAAAAAAATATTTGATGAATTACACAAAGGTAGGTACATTAAGATTGCTTATACTTTGCCATCGGCGGATGAAATTATGCGTAGAGCGTATTGCAAATGACACAATTCTTATTCTCATGTCACTAATGATTGCAATTTTTTTTGTCGACAGGTCTAATTGGCTCTCAATGAGGGACGATTGAGTCTCAAGGAGATGCAAATTGACAAGCACTCTTTTTCTGTCAACACTCTGAGCTCAACCCCAAGGTATTGATTTGGCCTCACCGAGCTGATACAACCAAGGAAAAGAACACGATCATCGGAGAGGAAAGGTCTATTTCTTCGAGTGAGAAGAGTGCTTCTAAGAGGGTGGTGCTAGAAAAGTCCCCTAGTGGTCAAGAGTCCATCAAGGTCACGATCCATGGCTTGAGACTGGGGGGGGTCAAGTTCCATAGCCCAAGATGATAAAGCCGAACAATCTTGAGGTGGGCAAGTGGAAAGTGAACCAAACTAAGGCCACAGACAGAAAGATGGGGCTCAAAAGCACATTCGACCGTCTTATGGCCAAGTACAAAAATAAAAAAACCAATTTGAGCAATCGGTCTGTGAAGCGGCCAAGATTACCACCGAGAGGAGACAGCCCACCTACGAAGGAGATGAGGCAAGCGGCGGATGTTCATGGACCTCCTCCTACTCCTCCTCCCCATGGGTTTGGGATGCCATCGCCATGATTCCCACCTATGCCTTGCCCGCCATTCCCGGTGTGGCACCCGTACTTGGGGCCCGTGCCACTGGTGCCCGCTCCACCGATGTCATACCCACTATTTTCATCCGGGATGAAACATGCAAGAGGAGATATCTTCAAAAGGCTCTTCAGCCCTATTCCCGACCTATTGGAGTCTCAACCGGCCCATGCGAGAAGAGGGGGCTCCACCACCACTTCTAGGCAAGAGTGGCGCGCCAAGCAAAGTAATGAACCTGCCTTTTCAACTTTTTTCCATCAAGAGAGTGCATTCGGAGGTTTCGTTAAAATTGGAACAACCGATGTCAAAATTAGGAGAGTTTTCAAGGGACCGATCATATTGGATGATCTGATCGAAAAGGCTTCTCATGATCATAGAGGCTAGCAGCAACAAAAGCTCCTCTAAGTACATGCAACCGATGTTGTCTCTGCCCGGTTTGACCCATACGCAAAAGAGAAAACTTCAAAGGTTGTGCCTCCGAGAAATCTGAGAGAATCAGGTGAAGAAGAAGAGAGATGAAATTTTCAATGAAATCAAACCGATGGTCCCTCAAGAAAAACATTGAAGAGCTAAGGAGCCCAAGGTTCTCACTTCACCTGTGACGGAAGACGCAGTGGCTACTCTGGAGGCATCGAGTCCGGTCGACGTTGTGTTCGGAGAGACCCAGCAGCGCCTTCACCCAAGAGAGATGTCGACATGTCCGAGTTCGACAACGACGACCTCTTGGACTACGAGCCTACACCTCCTCGGGAAGGTATGGAAATCAACACTATTTGGTTATCCCTTTTCAATTATTCTTTGGTAGAGGAAGAAGAGGTTATGGCATAATTCAATTTTGGGCCAAAGAGTGCTATTTTTAAAAATCCCAAAGAATCAGAAAACCATTTAAACCTCTTTATATGAGGAGTCATATTAATGGCGCACCGATTTCTCGCATGCTTGTAGATGACGGTGCTATTGTTAATCTAATGCCATATTCTTTGTTTAAGAAGCTAAATAAAGCGGATGACGAGCTCATCCAGACCAATATGACTTTGAACAGTGTGGAAGGAGGAAACCCTATTGAGGCTAAAAGAGTCGCTTCTATGGAGCTCACCGTTAGAAGCAAGATCATGGCTACCGCTTTTTTATCGCTGATGTGCATGGTAATAGGTGCGTTCCTTCTACGTTGCATCAATTCTTGATACAATGGGTTAGTGATGATGTAGAAGTTGTTCATGCGGATGCATCAGCTTGTGTTGCTATGGTTGAATCATCTTCTTTGCCACATGATATGGTCAAGTGTTTGATTGGGTTGGACTTGACGGATTATAATTTTTTTAGTGTAACTAGGGATGGATTTGTGCCCGTCAATGTAAAGTCAATGAAAAATTAGCTTAATCATATAATATGATTTAATGGAGTCCAATCTTGATTGGTTGCAAAAGAGAGTGAAACACTTTTAGTCAAACAAGAACGATATGTGTGAAACTATAGACGAAATAGAAGGCATGGATAAGCTAGGACAATGGTTTATGTCGGCCGATCCTTTGGAGGAAATCAATCTTAGCGATGATAATAATCCAAGGCCGACCCTTATAAATGCCAATTTAGAAGCCGATTATACGATGAAATTAATCGGGTAACTAAAAGAATATGTGGACTATTTTGCATGGTCTTACAATGCGCGAGCTCGTTGAGCATCGGCTTCCAATAAAATTTGGTTTTAGGCCCTTTAAATAACCGATGATAAGATTTAACCCTGACATACATGATCAGATTAAAAAAAGATTAACTGATTACTTGATGCAAAGTTTATAAGGCCTTGCAGGTATGTAGAGTAAATATCTAATATCGTGCCCATCGAGAAGAAAAAATACGGATAAAATAAGAGTTTGCATTGATTTTAGAAATCTGAATAGAGCCACTCTCAAAGATGAATATCCTGTGCCTATAGCCGACATGTTGGTTAATGATGGTTTCGACCATAAAGTGATTAGTTTTCTTGATGGTAATGCGAGTTATAATCAAATTTTATGGACGAAGATGATATGTCTAAAACTCATTTAGATGTCTCAGATTTGTCGGTTTATTTGAGTGGGTTGTCATGACTTTTGGGCTGAAAAATGCATGTGCCACTTATCAAAGGGCTATAAATTTTATCTTTCATAATTTGCTTGGCGTCATTATGGAAGTTTATATTGATGATGTAGTGATTAAACCTGCTGCTCTAGATCCACACTTGGCCAATTTGCGTCTTGCTTTAGAGCATATGCGCCGATTTGGTTTAAAAATGAATCCGCACAAGTGTGTTTTTGGTGTATCAACCAGGAAGTTGTTTGGTTTCTTTATTCATGAGAACGGCATAGAAATAGACCTTAAAAAAATAGAAGCCATACAAAAGGTGCAAGCACCTACATGCAAAAGAGATGTGCAGAAATTCTTAGGCAAGGTGAATTATTTGAGGAGATTCATACCAACTTGTCGAGAAAAATCAATGTATTTACCTCTATCCTTCGGTTAAAGAATAAAATCGAATTTACTTGAGGGGCAAAACAACAAGAAGCTTTTGGCAAAATCAAGAAATACTTGTCATCGTCTCTGGTTCTTAGGGCACCTAGGAGAGGAGCTCCTTTTCGTCGATATGTGGCAGCTGAAGACAGTGTAATTGGCATTGTTTTGACATAAGAGACCGAAGGAAGGGAGCACGTGATCACATATGTCAGCCAATGGTTGGTGGATGCAGAAACAAGGTACACTCCTATAGAGAAACTATGCTTTTCTTTGTATTATGCCTGCACTAAGTTGAGACATTACTTGTTGTCTAGTACTTGTGTAGTTGCTTGTCAAACCGATGTTATTAAACATATGTTGCATAGACTAATTTTTAGTGGTAGGCTTAGAAAATGGGCATATACTTTGATTGAGTATGATTTGGCTTATGAATCATTGAAATCCATGAAAAGCCAAATTGTTGCTAATTTCATTGTTGAATATCGGATTAATTTAGCACACGGTTTAGATATTGATTATATAAATTTATCCTTTGGAAGTTGTATTTTAATGGATCAGTTTGCAAAAAGCGTCAAGGTATTGGCATGGTGCTGATTTCTCTTCATGATGTGCATTTTAAATTCTCAAACCGATTAGAATATAATTGCAACAATAATCAAGCCAAATACGAAGCATTGTTGCTCGGCTTGGATATGTTAGAGTCCATGGGGGCAAAACATGTGGAGGCTTTCGGTGATTCATTATTAATAGTGCAACAAGTCGCCGGGAACTTTCATTGTTTATATAAGTCATTAAATGTCATTTTAGACAAGTGTCTAGATATTGTCAAAGGTATGGATGAGTTTTATATACATCATATTCCTAGGTTAGAATACAGTAGGGCTAAATGATTTAGCACAACAAGTATTGGGTTATAATGTTAGCAAAGAAGAATTTTCTATTATTAAGAAACCGATGTTTGAAGTGCTGAAATTGGAAGATTTGGCAATTAGCAAGGCAAATCATGGCACTGCCGAATCAGTAGATTGGAGGTCTCCCATAATTGCATACATTCGTGATCCAACGCAAAGGGTAGAAAGAAAGGTTTGACACATGGCATTCAAATACACTTTGATTGATGGCCATTTGTATCCCGAACGGGAGATGATTTGCTTTTAAAATATCTAGGTGACGAAGAAGCCAAAGTAGCTATGGGAGAGGTTCATGAAGGCATTTGTAATACGCACCAATCAGCTCCCAAAATGAAGTGACTATTGAGAAGGGCTGGATTCTATTGCCCACTATGATTGTCGATTGCTATCGCTACTACAAAGGGTGAAAAGAGTGCCAAAAATTTGAGAATGTTCAGTTAATACCTGCTTCCATGTTGAACCCCATAATCAAACCTTGGCCTTTCCGAGGTTGGGGACTGGATTTTGTAGGACAAATACATCCTTCGTCTTCGAAAAGACACCGCTTCGTGTTAGTGGCAACGGATTACTTCACTAAGTGGACCGAAGCGGTTGCCCTTAAGAACATGACAAATAAAGAGGTAATTGAGTTCATTACTAATCATATTATTCATAGATTCGGCATACCGTAAATTTTGACCACCGATCAAGGTACTTCATTTACATTAGGTCATGTTCGTGAGTTTGTCGAATCCTATGGGATTAAGTAGCTCAATTCATATTATACTCAGGCCAATAGTAAGACCGAGTCTAGTAATAAGACATTGATCAAGCTCATAGAATATCACCCCAATAGATGGTATGAAGTCTTATTAGAAGCCTTGTGGGCTCATTAGATATCTAGGCATGGAGCCACTAAGTTAACTCCCTACGAACTTGTGTATGAGCAAGAGGCCGTTTTACCCGTCGAGATAAATCTAGAAACTCTAAGATTAAAATCAAAATGACTTATCCACCGGTGAGTATAGTGCCTTGATGTTAGATAATATTGACGAGGTGACCGATAAGCGCTTGAATGCCTTAAAAAAATTGAGAAAGACGAAGACAAGAGTTGTTAGAGCCTAAAATAAGAAGGTGAAAATCAAAACTTTTCAAGTTAGCGAATTAGTTTAGAAAACAATTTTGCCCATTGGTTCAAGAAGCCATAGGTTCAGAAAGTGGTCACTGAGTTGGGAAGGACTAACAAGAGTCATAGCTGGAAATGCCTACATGGTAGAAGACTTGCAAGAAGCATCGTTGCCTAAAGCCCTTAATGGCCGATACTTGAAGAAATATCATCCGAGCATATGGCAAAACACTTAAGAGGGAAATAGCTGATATGATGAATATCGTTGCTAAAAATCATGATATGGCCGATGAATCAAAGAACCATTGCCCTTAGGTGTTTTTGGGTGCTTAAAATTCTTTATGGTGCAGGGACTTCACCAAAAAGCATGAGGGCATATGTTGGCACCCAAAAATGACACCATTAAAGTGTTCGGCACAATACCGGAGTCTCTGACAAGCGCTCTCAGGTTTGGGCATTTTGCCCACCGGACTATCTGGTGCGGTGACCGGACTATCTGATGCAGTGACCAAACTGTCTAGCAAACACTCTTGGGTTCAGGTGTAATGCACACCAGACTATCCGACACAGTATTGGAATGTCCAGTGATCAGAGTGTTCAGTAAGTGGTCGGACTATCCGGCAAACCCTCTCGAGTCCAGCTGTTTTGCCTACCAGACTATTTGGTACAACGCCAGACTGTCCGGCAAGCCTTCTTGAGTTCAAGTGTTTTACACACCAGACCATCAGACACAATGCTAGAGTCTTCGGCAAGCCCTCTCGGGTTCCAAAAGTTTACACATCTGACTATTTGGCACAGTACCGGAGTGTCCGATGACCGGAGTGTCTGGCAACATGTCGGACAGTCCGGTGAAGTCGATTTCAGTTGTTTTAGAAACAAATTACCTTCCTAATTAATAGGATCCGAAATCTCTCGTGGTAAGACCGCCTCACCTCTATAAAAGGAGGCCTCAGGCTGATTGAGGAGTATCCTAATCAAACCTATCATTTGCCTTTACATTTTGCCTTTCTCCAAACCCTAGTCTCCTTACTCGACCTCCATTTTCTATTCTTCCTTCGTCCTGGCGAGGTTTGAAGGCGATCCAGCTGATCCGACCGAGGCCGGATCAATCCTAAGAAGATCCTCCTCTGACGGGATCACTCAGAGGTGGGTTTTCTATGTGCTGTCCAAATCTGGCGTCAGAGCGGCGCCGACGTTTTCGCACAGGGACATGCGCATGGTGTGTTGACCCGAGATCCGACGACTTCGTGCACGGTTGTTGTCCGTCGGCCACAAGCGCTAGAAGAGTGAGCTGCCACCCGATTTATCTCTTCCCTGGCCCCTTGCTCCCCCCCCCCCCCCACCTTTTTTCGCATCTGTATCAATCATCCGTCTTACTCCCAGCGGATGCCAAAGTTTAGAGAGTAGATCCTACCAGCTTTATCACTTCGCATGCTTCCCTTTTTAGTGCTTAATAGGTAGATTCTGCAAGTGGATGCATGGTCCTGGAACCTTAATGTACAAGAGGTTAAAACACACAAAAAAATGTTGTCTTTCCATTAGTTAGCAGTGCTTTTACCAGTGGCTTCGGCTATGAATATTATCTAGATTGATTTTTGAGCAATAAAATTGCTGATGACTGGCTCAATGATTTCATAATTTCTGCCTTATAATATTGAAAGCTCACAGTTCATTTCATCTTATCGCAGTTTTCAATTTTGATGGCTGAGCGCATATGAGAGTGGTGATTCATCCATATTTTGTTGTTTTCCTGATTCTAGCGCATCGCATGGAACCGTATATCACAGCCTTGTGTTGGAAAAGAGGCCGGCAAAAGCTCATTTCATCCATCTTTTTTTTTACCATTGTTCTGAAATTGTTGCTTACCGTCCTTTGGAACAGAGATACTTTTGAATTAGAATCATTCCCTAAAGTCATTGTTTGACTTATGTTCCCCCAGCCCGCTACCACCGGAGCCACAGAAGGAGCAGCAGCACCAAGAAGAGGAGCTCGCGAGGAGGCGACCATGAAGGCCAAGGTATATTCCGCCCCCTTCACCAATTCGGCGTGCGACCCCCACTCTGATATGCAGATGAGAGCATGGCTTACAGTGTGCAGTAGGCTACAAGGTCTTGATTCGCCGCCTGCCTCCTCCTCCGTGTTCTAGCATCTGTGGATTGTGAGCTGCTTTTTTTTCTCCTTGGTAGAATTTATACGGTAGCCATGAAAAATTAAGCGTTAAGCACTAAGCGAGCGTTTAGCCTCCGCTTAGAGCTTAAGCACGCCTAAGCGCTGCCTAAGCATACGCTAAGCACTGTAGTAATTAAGCATTAATAGGTCACAAATAGAGATTTAATTGCAATGCAGACCCGAGTAAAAGGAAAAAGTAAAAGAAAAAGAGGGGTTCAATTTAGTGGCCCATCCAGGCATCCAGCCCACTCAGGCCGGCCCACACAAGCCTGCCTATTTGTCTCCATCCTCAGCCGGTTACTACCCTTCCTCGATTCTCTTCCTCCCCAACAGCCACCGCTACCCTAGGCTCCAGCCGCCGCCACTCCAGGCTTTAGTTGCCGCCGCCCCAGGCTCCGCCGCCGCCTCCCCGCCGCCGAAGACACTCTCTCCTCATCCGCGGCCGCCGCCTTCTCTCTTCTCTCTCTCCCAGTCCCCGCCGCCGTAAGATCTGCCTGTCCGCTGCCCGACTCCCTCCTCGGCTGCGCCTAGGGCACGCCTACCCCTGAGGCAAGGCAGAAGGAGGCCGCTCAGCACCTAATCGCGCTTGAGCGAGCGATTTTTAGCGCTTTTTTTTTCATGGTACGGTAGCTAGGATTACATATTACTAAATGTTTTGCTTATTTTATTGTTCTTTATAACATTTTCTCTCCTGCTGATTAATAGCATGCTGCTTCATAAAACAATAATCCTACATTTTATATTAGTTCACATTTTTCCTACTCATTTTCAGGCAAAGAGATCTTTATAGTTCCATGAGAACACAGGATGCAGTCAAGAGCATGAGGCTTACTCCGAGAATTTTTCTAAATTACTTTCTGTGGTAATAAACTTTACCACTGCTTATATCTTGGTCAAACTTCATTTATGTTTATTTTGACCTTCCAATGAGTAAACTCAGTTTCATTTCAGATTATTACAGCACAGGTAGCATGCCATCTTCGCATTATTTGTGCCACACAACTATCAGTCACTGCACCGTGAGATTAATAGGCTTACAGTTTTGTGACCATGATGATTTCAAATTAAAATTTTAACACATGTAAATTTCTCTGAGAATCCTCCTAAATTACTTTCCATGGCAACAAAGTTTATTACTACTTATTTCTTCAGTTACGTACATTGCATTCTTATGATAACACAATTGGTGTATTCTAGCATCTTTCACGTCCCGCAATTTAGTCACACCAATCTCCTTTTCTCCCTCTCAAGAATATATACATTGCTGAACAGGTTAGCTCTGAATTTTATTGCACTTTGATTTGTAGAATTTACACATTTTATTTCCAAATTATTCTGTGCTACTATCTGCTTCAGATTGGAAAGTTCAATTTTTGAAAGTCAAGTAATGTATTTGCCTTAGCCTGATATTTTGGTGGGTTCTCTGTCGTAGGTTACATTGCTTTTTATTTATTTATTTTTGTTGCACAGCAGATTAAGAGTATTCCCATTTGCATTTTGATTTTGCAGCTAAATTTACCGTCCATTTTCTCAAGTGAGCTGCTTTGATATTCTGGAGTATTGGCTTATCTCCACGGTGTATGATATGTTTATTGTACATTGCCAAATAGCTTTGTGTCTAGCTGCTCAACTTGCTACCTTAATATTGAGATTCCTATGCCATCATAAAATTGCTTTGCTGTATTTATTGTTTACTGCACAGCGGAATAAGGTATTTCCATTTGTATTTTTTTTTGCAGCTAAATTCGCCTTCCTTTTTCTCAAGTGACCTGCTTTGATATTTTGGAGTAGTTGATGTGTACATGGTTCCCGATCTTTTGCCAATTCGTGATAACTCTCGATTTGATAGAGATGCGATGCACAATTGATTCGACTTTAAATTAACACGATTCGAACCCCGCAATCGCAGCATCACTTCTTCATAGGAAGGGGAAACAAAATGGTTATGCATATCATTATTTAATCTATCTCAACTATCAAGTTGTAGATGCGCTTTGTAAAGATCGATCCACCGTAGTAAAGAAAAATCTCGAAACTCATTAGTAGCTTGTCTAACTCTATGTTATTCAGAAACTAAGTGAGATATAAATTTTTGCTTTACAACCATCTTCTAATCAAGATAAGTCTCAGCATTATAATTAACAAAAAAGGGTGGGACGGTAAACTTAATCTTAGCCAAAGGTTCGTAAAGAGCACGATATTCATTACCTCTCATACTTTGGCGGTTACGGCGTTGACGATCACGCTGTCTATTTTGTTGTTCTCTATTATTGTCAACGTCATCCTCGGAATAGTTCTCGTTATTAACTTCGTCCTTCTCTTCCTCTCTCTGTTGTACTCAACGTCTCTCCAAGGTTCTGTAATTTTTGGTTCATTGTTTGAAAGTGCATGTGCATATCTATGGTATTGAATTGCTCGATTATCTTCGGATGAAACTTAGCAAAAGTGTCAGAAAGTTGATTTTGACTGACAATGTAACCGAGGTCGTTGGGGGAGTTGGTAGCTTCAGAAGCTTTAGCTGTATCACTTCTAGACTTATACTTTTCTGTCATGGTTAGAAACAACAAAGAAGCAAAGCAGGATATTATCTCTACACTACAGTGGTGTGGGTTCTGTGGTGGCATATCTGCAAAAGAAAACAACTTATCAAATTCTTACACGGTTCTTAGCAATGCAAGGTAAAGGATGGTATAACCGGTTGCAGGAGAGACCAAGGAGTCGTAATTTCACAATTGCAAGGTCAAATACAGTGCTGATCCGAGGTGGATATGTGGAGTTTGAAGGGCTAAAATAATGATTAGTACAACACAATTCTATAAAAAATAGTAGTGTTAAATAAGTGTTTTAAGTATTATGTTCTAGTTGCTGGCTCTAATCTTATAAAAAAATTAAATGTTACAAGAATATGAATAAAGATATCAAAGAGAAGCAACAACACAAATGATAAGGCTCCAGAAATCAGTAAATTGTTTAGAACTTTTGAAAACTCAGCAAAAGTTAATTCTCGGTTTCTTAGTCTTCAAATTTTTTTTATTTTTATTTTTTATTTTTTATATTTTTAACTGAGCCAAAAGCACAAAATATGGTATATGACCAAATTTCAGATCAATATGATGAAAGATGTTAGAGAAAATGTTGAATTTCTGTTAAATCTGTGCTGAAAATTCAGTGCGCGAAAACAAAAACTTTTTATCTGAATTTGTTGAAACTAGGATCATCAAAGGATGGGAAATTTTCTGTAGATATCCAAAAAGTACTTATATGTCTAATTTGAAGTCTAGAATCAAAAGTTATGACTATTTTAATGATGGATCTCCGAATTAGATTTTTTGAAAGGCTGAAAACAGATTCAGATTTCAAATTATATGCAAATTTTATAGACGTTTTTGTGGATGATTGAGCAGCAAATAAATGTGAAGAGGTGGATCAATGAAGGGTGAAGTGGGTTGTGATC
Organism: Zoysia pacifica; assembly: GCA_001602315.1. Lineage (NCBI taxonomy): Eukaryota > Viridiplantae > Streptophyta > Magnoliopsida > Poales > Poaceae > Zoysia > Zoysia pacifica. The sequence goes on along the minus strand of BCLH01000327.1, from coordinate 99,892 downwards.
GAAATATGGGGTGGGTGGGTGGGTGGGATAAAATTTCGATGCAAAAGAAAGAATTAACAGAAGTGACACGATAACAGATCTAAACACAATGTGAATGAACGATGAAGAAAAACACCTAGATAAAAAAATCATAAAATTTAGCAACCAAAACACAAACTAAAGACACAAACTTAACACTACGGACTCTGAAATAAAATTATGTAAAAGGCTAAACACGGCTTGGACAGAGGAACACCTAACGATCTACTAATTTTTTTTGTGTTACGGTTTTTCTATGGACGATAGGATGAATGCAAAATAAACAAGGATAGATCTAAACCTGACGGTATACTTAAGCTCTGATTACCACTTGATGTGTACGTGGTTCTTAATCTTTCGTTAGGTTATAGTAACTCTCGATTTGGTGAAGATACGACATACAATCGATCTGGCTTCAAATCAATACGATTCGAATCTCGCAATCGCAGCACTACCTCTCCTCTAGTTATCAACCGTGCACATATAATTGAACTCACCAAAAAGACTAATCCTAGCATGTGAATTGAAGAACACAAGCAAGAACAAGAAAGAACACAACTCAATTACGAAATCTGAATTAAATCACAAAGTTGGAAAACCAACAAACCGTCAAACGGCGAAACTGTTTGAAAATAGATGAAAACTAATAAAAACCTTACCCTAAAGACGGTGGTTACTGATTATATAGAGTTTAGGATGACCTTAGGGGTAAACCCTAACACTAATAGACCTTAAAAGATACACGGTACAAAGATCAAAAGATAGTGTCGCAGTACCAGGGCAGATTCTGAATGTCATCTTATTTTAACAATTTCTGATGACTCCGGTTGAATTTAGAGGTGACACTAGTGCTATTGGAAAGATTATCTTCTTATCTTTCCAACCATACGTAGAACGTTCAAAACGGTCATGTATGTGACCTGGACGTCCGTTTTAGTACGGATTGTTCCTGGAAGCCAAGGCAGCTTGACTCCCAGTTGGATTGAATCTCCTCCTGAGTCAAACATGCTCTTGAGCATCTCTAAGTCTTTCTACATGCTTTTTTTGATCCTCTCTAATGTTATGTTTTTAATTTTAATAAAATCATTAGATAACCATCTATTCTCAAAAAAAGAGAGACATGTGGGAACGAGCTCACCTCTAAATTCAATTGTTTTGCACGAGTTATAGTAGATAAAGGAGCGTTGTATGTATTCAATGAAAGGATGTCCTCATCAGCAGTGGTTTATCTCCGTGGTATATTGTATATTATTGTACATTTCCTTTCTTTTATATCATGTATTAGAATATTAAATTTAAAGAAGGGCAATGTACAGTAAACATTCCTTTTCTGAGATACGACTTCCCATCTGATGATAATGTTAAAGAGTTTTCTATGAGGACTATTACTTGACTATTTTGCTAATCCAGAAGCTTGGGTAATAATAGGAACTTTCAACTATTGTTTCACGATATGTTACTATGTATCTTATTCTCATCTTTGCAATACATACTCAAATTAAACAAAAATAATATGTATTGAAGTATCTGTTTCTTCTTTTAACTATATTTACTGCTCTGTTCATGCAGTTTGCAATTACTCTATCTGTTGTTTACTTTATCTCTACAAATTGTTTTGTTTATTGCACTAACAATGTCGGACAGGTTCATTGTAATCTGATTCTGATGCAGATTTGCTTCTCAACATTGATAAATTCTGTGATCTCATGGATTACTTGGCAGATTTGCTGCCTGCACCGAAGTGATTTCTCTTTTATTTTTTGATTTGTCAAGGTAATTTTTCTAATTCTTTTGCATCTTTTTCAGGGGCGTATACAGGCGGTTTTCTTGGAGCTCTGTCTCAGCAGAGTCTCAATTTTAACCCCACAACCTTCAGGTATAGACAACACTCTATATTTGTGGCATTTTCTTTTCTATCTTAATGTAAGATGAATAACAATCCATTTTGATTTCTGATATATAGTTTGTTGAAAGAGTAATCTAGAATAATGTTTTCTATGGATGTTGATTCATCACGGTTTTGGAGGTTTATACTTGTGTATGCATTGATAGTTACTTTGTAAGAAAATTTTAACCCCTTTTAATAGCTGAAATCATGACCCCAACGGAATATTTCCGTAATATTAACTGTTAATTCATGTTCACCTGTTATATTCTGGCAGGTTCCAGATATGAATAAAATGGTTGGCATGTGGAAGAAAAAGATAATGAACACTTGGGATTCTTTGCTGGTTTTTTGCTATATATGTTTTGATCAGCACAAGGACTACCTTTTGAAATCTTTTTGTCCTGCAGTAGCTAATAAAGACTGAAAATTATTTTATGTGGAAATAAGAATAATTGTTTTATGACTTCCATAATTTCATTTGCTTGACATTAGAGTAGATCATCATAGAGAGCAGGTTCGTGCTAAAAGATGGGATTGTTACAACTATTTCTAAATGTGTCATTTTTTTCATAGCATTAATTATATAAAATTAGAATTGTATTTTTATATCATTATTTAACTATTTAACTAAAAGATGGGATTGTTACAACTAGTTTTTAGTATTGTGAGGGCCTCCTGATTGAGCTCGTACATCAAATGTAGAAATGTTAGAGAAGTATAACAGACTGAACCTGGTAGTATTATTTTTTTGAGCACCTCAAATTCTCTAAACGGACCAGGATAAAATATGATCCCCTTTTCTAAAGGGCTAAGTCGGATTGTGTGCCATGTTTGCGTGCTCATGTATAAAGCAGAGTTTACAAAACCGCTCAAAATCGGCTGATTTTTGTGGTTTTCGGTGAAATTAGTTCGATTTTACCGAACTATCGGTTTTCGTTTTAAAAATTAAAAAAAATTTGAAAAATTTAGAATACCGAAAACCGGTGGGTTTCAAATATCAAAATTTGTTACTGTAGCAAATCGGTGAAACCGCTCGGCTAACCGGTGAAACCGACCGGTTTACTGTAGCAAACCGTTCAAATTTTAAATTTTTGATTTAAAGCGGTTTTTGACCGATTTTTCTGATTTTAACGGTTTTCATTAAACCTGTCTCGACTAATTTTAACGGTTTAAACGAAAGTATACCGTGGTATATGTGGTCAATGTTTAGGCGATAAATGTACACATGGTAATCTGTTGCCCATCTAGTGGACAATATTCAGATGTTGCTCTCTAAAAGAGACTAAGCATCTATTTTTTAAAAAATAGAACCAGATGTTAATTTTATAAATTTAATAAAAAATATGCTATTAATAATATATAATAAAAAAGATTCCCGCGCTCTTTGAGCGGGCTGGATAGACCATGGGCAGCAACGTATCTCGACGGCTTCTCGCCATCTAGGCCCAGTATTATTAGTACAAGGCCCAGCCCAATGCGGATGCAACCGCGCCTTGGCAACTTGAAGCTTTGGCGGAGCAGCACTCCGCCTCGTGTCCTTTTCTCCCTCTCTCCTGGTCCTGTTCGTCGTCGCCCCTCCGCCTCCTCTTCGACCCAGCTAGGCGGCCGTGGGGCGTGGGGCGGCGGGGGTTGCTCTCCGCCCCCTGCTTTCTTCTTCTCTCAGTAAGGAACCTTAGCTAGCCTGCTTACTTTCTTGGGTGGGATACCATGGGTTCGGGCTCCTTTGGATAAGAGCAGCTCGTTTCATTAGTTCATTGCCGTAGGTGTCAGCAACCAATCCAAATGTTTCCTCCTCCCAGCCCAGTTCGTCGCGGATTCGCGTCCTGCCTGGTACACTGCTCATTTAATCTGACCACATCTGTCGATTCCTGCTTCGCTTCGTTCAGCGCGCCACGCCCAAGGTGTTCGACAGAATGACGCTCCGGGGTGTGACGGCCTCGCTGCACCGTTCGCTCGCAGGGTTTCTGGCGCATGGCGAGCCCGAGAATATCCTGTCGCTTTTCTCAGCCAAGGCCAGGCAGCATGGGGGGCTGAACTTGGGCGACCTCGCTTGCGCCCTGCGGGCGTGCAGGGGGAGCGGCAAGCGCTGGGTGTTCGTTCCACAGGTCCACGCTGTGGTGATCACGCGTGGGCTTGGGGGAGACCGGCTTGTTGGAAACCTGCTGATTGATTTGTACGCTAAGAACAAGGACGTGCATCAGGCGAGGCTGGTGTTCGAGGCGCTTTCTGCCAGGGACAGTGTCTCATGGGTTGCAATACTGTCTGGGTTTGCACAGAATGGGCTTGGTGAGGAAGCAGTCCGGTTGTACTGCCAGATGCACCGGTCTGGGGTTGTTCCTACGCCATATGTTCTGTCTAGTGCGCTGAGTGCTTGCACTAAAGCAGAGCTTTTCAAGCAGGGAGGGCTGATCCATGCCCATGCTTATAAGCAAGGATACTGTTCAGAGACTGTCGTGGGGAATGCCCTCATCGCACTGCACATAAGGGATGCTTCGTTTTCGTCAGCAGACAAGGTATTTTCTGATATGGTGGTTTGTGATAGTGTAACATTCAATACTCTGATCTCAGGGCATGCTCAGTATGGACATGGTGCGCGTGCTTTGGAGATATTTGGCGAAATGCAGATGACAGGATTGAGGCCTGATTGCGTGACTGTTGCTAGTTTGCTTGCAGCCTGTGCCTCTGTTGGGGATCTGCAAAAAGGGAAGCAGCTCCATTCGTATTTGTGGAAAACTGGCATGTCTTCTGATTACATAATAGAAGGTTCGCTCCTGGACCTCTATGTAAAATTCAATGACATTGAAACAGCCCTTGAGGTCTTCAGTTTGGGTGATAGGAAGAATGTTGTGCTGTGGAATTTGATGCTTGTGGCATATGGCCAGGTTAATGATCTTGAAAAATCTTTTGACATTTTTTGTCAGATGCAAGCAGCTGATATACGACCCAACAAATTTACATACCCGTGCATTTTGAGGACTTGCACTTGCAATGAAGAAATTGAACTTGGAGAGCAGATTCACTCAGTGTGCATAAAAACTGGCTTTGTGTCTGACAGGTATGTCAGTGGTGTACTGATAGATATGTATTCTAAGTATGGGTTGCTTGACAAAGCTCGAAGAATCCTTGAAATGCTTGAAGAAAATGATGTTGTTTCTTGGACTTCCATGATTGCTGGATATGTGCAACATGACTTTTTCAAAGAGGCCCTTGCAACATTCAAAAAAATGCAGGATTGTGGAATTTATCCGGATAACATAGGGCTTGCAAGTGCTATCAGTGCTTGTGCTGGAATCAAAGTAATTCGCCAAGGTTTGCAGATACATGCTCGAGTTTATGTGTCTGGTTATTCAGCTGATACATCAATTTGGAATGCTTTGGTAAACCTGTATGCAAGATGTGGATATAGGAAAGAAGCTTTGTCAGTGTTTGAGGCGATGGGACATAAAGATGAGATCACATGGAATGGTTTGGTATCTGGTTTTGCACAAAGTGATCTATATGAAGAAGCTTTAAAGGTATTTTTGCAGATGGGTCAAGCAGGTGTAAGGTACAATTTGTTCACATTTGTTTCCTCTATTAGTGCTTCAGCTAACCTAGCCGATATAAAACAAGGAAAACAAATACATGGTAGAGTTATTAAGACGGGGCACATCTCTGAAACCGAAGTTGCAAATTCTTTGATTTCACTCTATGGAAAATGTGGCAGCATTGAAGATGCGAAGATAACGTTTTCTGAAATGTCCAACAGGAATGAGGTGTCATGGAACACTATAATTACAAGTTGCTCACAACATGGACGTGGACTGGAGGCATTGGATCTATTTAATGAAATGAAGCAAGAAGGTCTGAAACCAAATGATGTTACCTTCATAGGAGTGTTAGCTGCATGCAGTCATGTGGGTTTGGTAGAGGAAGGCCTTGATTACTTCAAATCCATGTATAATGAGTATGGAATTCGTGCCAGACCTGACCATTATGCTTGTGTTGTGGACATTCTTGGAAGAGCAGGGCAACTTGATCGTGCGAGGAAATTTGTTGAGGATATGCCAGTTACTGCAGACGCAATGGTTTGGAGAACCCTTCTCAGTGCTTGTAAAGTACACAAGAACATAGATATTGGGGAGCTTGCAGCCAAGCATCTTCTGGAGTTAGAGCCTCATGATTCAGCATCATATGTCCTCCTTTCAAATGCATATGCTGTTACTGGGAATTGGTCAAATAGGGATCAGGTAAGAAAGATGATGAAAGTCAGAGAAGTCAGAAAGGAACCAGGTTGTAGCTGGACTGAAGTAAGGAACACAGTTCATGCCTTTTTTGTTGGTGATCGGTCACACCCCTTTGCTGATGAGATATACAATTATTTGGAAGACCTAAATGGTAGGATAGCCAAAATAGGGTACATGCAAGAGAATTATCATCTATTTCATGAAAAAGAGCAAGCACGAAGAGATCCCACTACTTTTGTCCATAGTGAAAAATTAGCTGTGTCTTTTGGGTTAATGAGTTTACCTCCTTGTATGCCCCTTCGGGTGATGAAGAATCTTCGCGTCTGTAATGACTGCCACAGCTGGATGAAATTTGTCTCTCGAGTCGTGGGTAGAGAAATTGTGTTGCGAGATGTGTACAGATTTCACCATTTTAACAATGGCAGTTGTTCTTGTGGAGACTTCTGGTGATGTGGACTGTAGTTTCGGCAGTCAATATAACATGCAAGGCATTTGTACGAGGCATTCTTCTATACATCAAACTTGTGTTGTCCTATCCTTATGGCATCATTATTCTTCTTTACATTCCTAGGTTCATCATTTTCATCTTAGGCATTTTCCTTAACCTATATATTCTTACTCCCTTATTTTCAGGTGAAGACACTGGCCCACTGGAATGTTGGTTGATTAATTGGAAGAGAATGGGTTATGGAATAGGGCTGATTGACAGTTTGTGGCAGACCTCGCGTGAGAAGTAGCCATTTTTTGCCTGCATGCTCTACGCCCACCACTGGAAAGTTTTTGAGGTTTGTCACTAAAAACCCTTTTGTAATAATAATTACAGTTGACAAACTGAACTACCGTTGATGCTGTAGGTACTCAGAGCAACTCTTGGTTATACTAGATCGACAAAAGAAGCGGTTCCAGTTGTAACAGAAGCAAACAACGTCCAGTGTTCGGTACATCGCATTGGCTTAGGGAGCAGGGGTGTTACTCAAGGTAATGGCACATCTTCTCAGCTGCAAAAGGTGAGCAAGACAAGGATGTGGAACTGCAGGAAGCATTGTTATCGCTGTGCAGGATAATCCGGTTCGAGTGGTACACCAAAGATTTGATTCGTCGGCTAGATGAGGTTACAAATATGATAGGCTTAAAACAAGGGGAGCCAGTCAAGGGTTTTTGGGATCTCGTGGAAGAAGCGACTGAACTTCTGAAGAAGACGGCAGATCAAGGAATCGGCTAATGCACCAGTTTCATCATCAGGCACGACCTAGTTGAGGACACTGTATACGTATTTGAGGATGCTTTGTATCTGCTGTATGAGGGAACTAGGTGAATTCCTTGTACGTGAGAATTTTTTGTGGAATTTTAAATTATTATTAGATGAAGTTAGGAAAATTAAGTTCTGTATCTGACATGCTTATTTAATTAAGAGATATTTGGGCGCAACACCATTACAGTTACATACTTCATTCTCAAATTAATATTGCCATTGACTACAAATATCAACTTTGATCATTTATTTTATTAAAAAAAAGATAAATTTTATATATTTTATTATAATTTGCTTTATTGTCAAAGGTTTTTGAATTACAATTTATAATTTTTTATATTTGAATTAATTTTTTGAATAAGGTGAATGGTTAGAGTTGAAGAGAACGGAGGAAGTATACAGAATGATATTTTTATAAAAAACAAATAGAAATAAGGGAGATACTTTTCATTTATATTCCTGTAGTCCTCGTCACAGAAAATGGCATGTAGGTTTGGTTGTCCAACACGGACAATCTTTCATAGGTTATTTAGGGGAACAGAAGCCAGTTCACGTGGTGTCGAAGACACAAAATGAATGGACAGATATCAATGGATGTCAAGATCTAACGCTGATAAACAATTGAGGTGATGTGGCGTAATGTGATTGTAGAGAAATAGATGTTATATATGATAGTTACATACAAGATGTGGGAGCTTATAATCAGTGTGTAGCAATTCACTGGATAGTTATATACAAGATGTGGGAGCTTGTAATCAGTGTGTAGCAATTCACTGAGATTATATAGTTTGGCGAGAAGCCAGAATCAAAGAACCATTGTTCGCGAGATCATAGATCTAGAATGAAAATGCAGTTTTAGGTGCTACTTATGACAGTAAAAGTTTCTTGATTTCCAATCCGTGGCAGTGACAAAAGCGAAGTCTTCATAATAAACTGAAAATTTGTGGTGTTTCCTTCCACTTGGTATCCGAATGATGGTAATGATGACAATATGATGGTAGAAGAGGGTGCACCTATTGCCTGTGCTGCGGAGGATGTCCTGCAGTCTCAGGATTCACCTTTGGCCTTCTGCTATTCGGATGGTGGGTCTGTGTTTCACTGCTCTGATGAGGTGGCTTTGTTTCCTGCTGAGTATCCTCCTATTTAGAAGGTTGCAGATCTGTTTGGGAGCTTGGGACTTTCGGGATCTTCTGTTCCACAGAGTGGGCTGGTGAAATGCTCTTCTGGACAGATAATTCCTGCTCACATATCTGCTGAAAAATGTGGATGAGGCTGAGGTGGAGGGTACACAGGGAGTGTGCCCATCCCCCCTGCGGGAGCAAACCGAGCAGGGGTGGTCTGTTCCTAAGGTTAAAAAGGGTGGCAAACGAGTGAAGAAATCGGTTCCCGCTCCATCACGAAGGAGTTCTAGAATACAACATGATGGGGTCCCCATTCCTGACAAGGCATCTCACAGGACTAAGAAGAAGAATCTGAATGATACGCCTGAAGACACTGTACATAAAATTATCTCGGAACTTGATATAGTAGTCGATAACCCTTCAACTCTTATTTCTACAATAAAAGCCGAAGAGATGTCAAGGGCATAGCTGGCTGAAGCACAATACAGAGAATCTTTAAGGAAACAAAATGAGAAACACAACACCAAGATTCCTCCGATTTATCTTTGATGGCCATGGAGCTATTGATAATTCGGACAGGTCCCCCCCTACAGAATCAAATGGTGAACAGCTGTGTGATAATGGGGGTGGTCTGCCAAGGAGGCGTGCCACCTCTAAGAAAAACTGTTCCAAATGAGGTCGCTCATTTGGAAGGTGAGGGGACTTGGTGCACACCCTCCCGCCGGAAACAGGTGGCAAATTACATTGTACGGGAACAGTTGGAATGTGTGGGGTTAGAAATTAAAAAGCAAGATTTCTCGGAGTCTGAACTCAAAGAGATTAGTGGTGACTTACCTTTTGTATGGAGAGTTCTTCCATCTCAATGGAGAGCTGGGGGATTCTCATGGGGGTCAAGGATGATAATCTTGAAGTAGAGGATGTACAGATGGGAGAATTTCACATCCTTTTCATTTTTAGGCATCGCCGCTGCAATTTTCGATGGTGCCATGGCACGGTGTATGGTCCGGCAAACCATTCCCTTTCGGAGTCCTTACAGGAACTGTGGTCGGTACACTCACATAATCAGTTACCTCTAGTTTGAGGTGGGGGGGAATTTAATTTGATTCGTAGCAGTGATGACAAAAATAATGACAATATTGATTATGCCCTCATTGCGATGTTTAACTCCTTCATTGGGACTTGCGGGTTGAAGGAAATTAAACAAAGTGGTGCCCGCTATACTTGGACTAATAAGCAGACCTATCTGATTATGGTAAATCTGGATCGGGTCCTAGTCGGTGCCTTGGGAACTTCAGTTTCCCCTTGCCCATGCTAGGGGCATTACGCATGTTGGGTCTGACCGGTCCCCTGTGGTTTTAGATGATGGTGAAAATCTTCCTACCCGCCCTCGGTACTTTTAATTTGAGAAACAATGGTTATTAGATCCAGAGTTTAAAGAGCGAATTCAGGATAAGTGGGAAGAGATTAGAGCCCAAACCCCATCGGCCTGCTATTCCATCAACAAGTGGCATGGATGCCTCACTAAATGCCGGCAACTGATGAGGGGTTTGGAGGACAGTAAGAAAAGCAGACAAAACCGGCTCCTCCAACTAGAACAATGGGATGAGCGGGCTGCACAAAGGAGCCTTTCTCCTTCGGAATGGAGTTCTCGGTATAAGGTTGAAGGGGAGCTAGAACACCTCTTGGCCAAGGAGGCGGTGTTTTGGCAGCAAAGGGGCAGCATAAAATGGATCCTCGAGGGAGATAATAATGCTCGCTTTTTTCAGTTGATAGCAAATGGAAGGAGACGGCAAAATAACATTTCGGAATTAGATTCTAATCTGGGACCTGTTTGCACTCAAGCGGACCTCATGGAACATATCACTGGCTTCTATAAAAATTTGTTTGGATCTAGCCCCTCATACGACATCCATCTGAGTGATAACTTTTGGCCTCCCGAACAGCAGGTCTCTGAGCTGATGAGCCGTGACTTAATTTGGCCGTTTTCAATTGAAGAGATGAAAACCGCAATCTTTGATATGAAATTGGAATCTGCACCTAGCCCAAATGGGTTTGGGGTGCAATTTTTAAGAGCTTTTGGAATCTGATCAGTCCGAAACTCATGGAGATGTTCCTAGATTGGTCGAAAGGGACTCTGAACCTTCGAAGACTTAACTACAGTGTGATCACATTAAAAAACTCGACCGACGAGAGTAAGACCGCCCCACGGCTTTTCATTAAGAAAAAGCTCAATCGGAACTAGTCGAGAAAACTCACAAACCCCGGTCTCACCCTCAGAAAGCCGCCCCCCTGTGATTCGGGTCTTAACTTATGCTTTAGACCTATCCCATGCATAAAGGTCCGCTCACCACAGATCGTGTCAACTGAGGAAATGAGACACAACGAGTGGTTTTTTTATTCTTTAAATTGTGCACACCAGGATTTGAACCTTGGTGGGTGGCCTCACAACTAGAGATTCTAACCAACTAAGCTGCTGTCAGTTTGCCGATGTGATCACATTAGTTCCCAAGGTCAAGAAGGTGACCAACATCCACCAATTCCCTCCGATATGCTTAGTCAATGTCAATTACAAGATTTTCACAAAAACCTTGAATAATCGTATAGCCGTGGGAGCGGATGATATCATAAACAAAGAACAAACTGCTTTTATCAAAGGGAGAAATATCCTAGAGGGCGTTGTGATTCTACATGAAACAAATACATGAACTACATCAAAAAAAGCTTCCCAGTCTTATTTTAAAAATTGACTTTGAAAAAGCTTATGATAAGGTTAGATGGAGCTTTCTTGAGGAAGTCATGCATCAGAAGGCATTCCCAGAGGAATGGAGCTCTATGGTTATGCAATCCATCCGGAGTGGACGAGTATGTGTGAATGTGAATGGGGAGGGGGCAAATTCTTCCAAACTTACCAAGGGCTCAGGAAATGGGACCCGATTTCCCCTTTCCTCTTTAATTTGGTGGCAGATGCATCGGGTACTCTGTTGAATAAGGCTAAGAGTAAGGGCCTTTTGACTGGTATTTTGACACATCTGATTCCGGAGGGTATCTCACATATTCAATACGCTGATGACATGGTGGTCATGGTGACTCCGTCCTCCGAGAATATCTGAAACCTAAAATTGATATTATACTGCTTCAAATTCCTCTCAGGGTTGAAAATCAGCTTCCACAAATGTGAAGTGTTTTCTTTTGGAATCCCACAAGAGGAGGAAGTCAAACTTGCAAATATGGTTAACTGTAAGTTGGGAGTTCTGCCGTTTACATATCTAGGCATTCCCATATCGGTTAATGCCCTACACAGTGCTGACTTCGCCATGGTAGTGAACAAAATGCACAAAAGACTGGACCCATGGAAGGGGCGATATAACTCATCGGGTGGTAAACTTATCCTAGTGAATTCTTGCCTTAGTAGTTTAGCAATATACATGATGGGGGGTTTTTCTTTTACCTAACCGAATTCATAAACAAATGGATTCCATTCGGGCAAATTTCTTTTGGCAAGGAGCCGAAAGCAATCATAAGTATCATATGATGAATTGGGATGCTCTCCCTAGACCTAAAGAGTTCGGAGGCCTAGGTATCCTTGATACGCGCCGCATGAATGAATGTCTTTTAAACAAATGGATTTGGAAAATAGTTAATGATTCGTCGGACTTATGGTGCCGAATACTAAAGCTAAATATATGCGGAATAGAGATTTTTTCCAATCCGGCAGCCAGTGGCTCGCAGTTTTGGCGGGGCCTCCATAAAGTTAAACATCTTTTTAAATGGGGCGCTATTTATGAGGTGCACAATGGGAAAAAAGTCAAGTTTTGGACGGATGTTTGGCTGGGTACAGTGCCATTAAAACTCCTTTTTCCTCATTTATTTAATATTTGTGAGAAGGTGGAAGTTAGTGTTCATGAATGTAGGGTGGACGGAATTTGGCAACTCAGATTTTGATGACAGTTTTGAGAAACTGAAAGAGAGGAGTGGGAGCTCCTCTCTAATATGATTGAGGGTATTGACCTAGGTGATGCTGCAGATAAGGTGCTATGTGCCTTGGATAAGAAAAGAGTTTTCTCTACTCGATCTCTCTATCGATTCCTATCCTTCCAAGGGGTGCTTAACCGAACCTTGGATCAGGTCTGGGCTGGAAAGGTCCCACTTAAAATAAAAATTTTCATGTGGCAAATGTACTTTAACAGATTACCGTCGGGAGTTGAGATGAAAACGCGAGAAGGGAAGCGTAGTGAACGATGTAATCTGTGTGAAAACTTGGAAACTACAGATCATGTTTTCTTTCAATGTCCCGTAGCTGTATACGTGTGTTCTGTTGGAATATTTGGGCTTGGCCTATTATTTCACAATTTAATTTCAAAGCCCACTTTGAATGCTATGGAATATTTTGGCTTGGCCCAATGATTTCAAATTTAATTTCAAGGCCTACTTTGAATGCTAGGGGGACTAAATCTTTAGTCTCACATGGATAGTTGAGGAAGACTCTACCAACTTAAATATGTAGACTAGTGTTCATTGGTTAAGAAGTTGAAAAGAGGGGAAAAGGAGCTGCCACACGCGCACCGAGCCGTGCCGTGCGCGGCGGCTGTAACAGTTCGCGTGTTGGATTAGAGAAGCTAATTTGCTCATGTTAGAAATCCTGAAATCCGAGCTCAAAAAGGAATTGAAACAATTCAACCAAGTTCAAATTTAAGTTTGAATTTCAAAATTCGAGTTCAAAATTTTCAATGAAATATTGTGAAACAAAACTCTCTCTTGAATGTTCTTGCAACCACTTGAATTTTAGAGGTTTTCGGAAAATTTTTATTTGAGGTTTAATGGTCCCAAATAATTGATTTTACTCTAAGTATTGCCTGTTTTTGAAATTAAATAGAAAATTATTTATTTCGATTTTGAGGTTGACCCCAAATGAAAGTTGTTCATTTATAAAATTTTTACCCTCCTACCAAATTTCAGAATTTTTTGAGCTCGGAAAGGGTGCATCTCGGGTCAAAAACATAGAGCTGTGCTGAAATTCCAGGAAAATTCGGGAAAAAGAAAAATCTCCGTGGGACCCACCTGTCAGCCGGATGGTTCTCTTTCTTCTTCCTCCTCCAACTGCGCACGGCCAGCGCGCACGCCCACGCGCCCTCGCCTCGCGCCTCCTCGCTGCATGCACGCCACCGAGCCGAGCACGTGTCCCGTTCATTCACAGCATGAAGTACTCCGCGACCGGTTCCTTCATTCCTCTCTCTGTTCACTCTCCTCCCGGCCACCATTTTCGCCTTCGGAGCGAGCTCAACGCCCCACCTCTGCAGTCTGTTTCATGGTCTCCAAACCACGCCGATCGAAACTCCACCTCCTCTTCTTGCTCCTCCCCTAAATATCCCTGCTCATTCCATCCCAGACGAACCAGATTTTGAAATTTTCCCCAAATAGGGATTTTCAGACCTACCGGCCGTTCCAGTGAAATCACTCGGATTTCGGGTGAGGATGGATCAATTCCTTCCGGTTCCATGTGGTTCACTACCTACCTCAGCTCACGGGTGAAGAAATCGAGCAAATCTTTGGCTATTTGCACAGGAAATTGAGCTTTCCTCGCCGTCGGCCACCGAACCGCACCACCTCACCGTGGATGACCCCTTCCCGGCCATCTTTGACGACGAAAACCACCGTGCCGGCCTTCTCCTCTCGATGGTGAATCTCGCGGTGAAGAAATCTTCGAGTTTTGTCGCCTCTAGTGCTGGCGTGACCTCACTGGAGTTCCTCTCGCGTCGCCCCACGCCGGCAGCCTGCTCCTGTGAGCTTTGCCGCCATCCGACCCTTCCTCTGGCCTCCCCTTGCCGCGGCGCTCCTGTTGGTGCCCAGCACCCGCGCCGCGCTGGCCAAAACACCGCGCCGCCGAGGCCGGTGAGGCCTCCATGGCCGGTCGGCCCAGCCGGGTCCCCTGCGCAGGATCCTTTGTGGCCACGCGGCCACATACCGTGCGGCCGCAGCGCGTGGCCCGTGGTATGGCCTCAACGCCAAGCCGCCACGGCCCTGGTGGCTGGAAAAAATTAATTTGTTCGGAAAACATTTGTTAATTGCTCAGAAAAGTCAGTAATCTTCTAAAAATTCTAGAAAATTCATCTTAGTTCCAAAAATTACAAATAATATACCATTAGAATTCTCTCATCATGTAGAATATTTTAGAACTATCAAAGGTGCATTTTTGCATTTTCAATAATTATTTTAATTAAATAGAGTGCATAATGCATTAACTCATATATTCATTTTCATGCATATTAAAAATGTGAAAAATGCATAATTATGTTCTACTGATTAATATATGTCATCTTAGAGTTTCTTAGAATTTATACACTTATATATTATTTATAAATAATTTATTACTCTTAGATACGAATTAATTCATTATAAATTCATAATGTTGCAATAAATTAGAAAATTGGTCCTGAAATTAGTTTATAGCTTTATTAATATTATGAGCAACTAAATTTGTGATTTATGCCTTCAAGAACCATATTAACAAGATTTAGAAATAGTTTCCTATTAGGACCAAATAGAATACTATAGAAAAATCATTCCTTTAAGTAAAAATTTAAATCTTGCCATATAATTACCGATAGCACGGTAAGTTAATAAAACCCTTTCTGCATGAAAGCATTCGCATAACACTCCTGACATATGCATTCATAATCATATCACCGCATATGAACTTCTCGTCACATGCGATGACGAGTTAAAACATTAGAATACTATTAGGTGCATACATAATCACACCGCATATCTTTTCATACATTTAGGAATCGTCGGAGAAGGTCAGCAGCTTGCTTTGGTTGCCTCGAAGTCGTCCGTCGCTGAGAAGCTACCTTTTATTTGTGTTGACCGTCAACAAATCGAAGGCAAGCTCCGGTTCATTAACCCTATTTTAAATTTATATTTTATCACAATGTATTGTACGGTTAATGTATTATGCATTAAGTTGTAGGAGTTATTTGGAACTCTAAGATGCATGATAGTGCCACTTACCTCTATTGAGTATATATTGGTATAGGTAACTCAATGTAGATCTAAACTATGAGTTTTAATAAATGGTAGAAGTCGAGTGAAGGAAAAATCTCACTCGCGAGCTATAGGTTGTTATCCTGGTTACTTTATTACCACGCTATTAACCTGAAATCAGGTAGGAAATAGGATGGCACGGAGGCATGTTTCCTGTGTGGGCTCATGACCGATGTGTCGTAGCCCTGTCTGTATCGGTTAAGAACCGATTCGAGTGTGGCTCTGTTGAGCAAGTTTGAACAGTACTAAATGTATATTGGGGACATGAGATCCAAGAAACTGATGTAGCTCAATACCATAGTGGTTGGACGTCTCCCTACCACTCTTTTGGCAGGCTAGTAGTGAAAACACTTGGATCTAACCATGGATGCACCCGGTGTGGTGATTGCATGCTGGACTATGTGCTTGGGAGCGGTAGGCCTCGGGCCGACACTATGGTATTGCTGTGAAAGGTGGCCACGTGCGGTTTCTGGAAAACGCGTACGTGTCGTGTATTTCGGGTCTTTCCCAGCTGGTGTAAATCGATTATAATCGCTGCCCCTCACAATAACGAGTACCACTTGTTCACTGTGTCATTTCGTAGTAATAACTGAACTTAATTAATAATATGAATTGTTTGCTTAGTTTATAAGCAATTACTTGGTAACCATGTATGCTATAGTTTCTAGTGCAAATTTAATTTTCTTTTCATAAACTTAACTTACTGTTAAAAGTTGAAAGTAAGGATCCACTGTTAGCGCCATATTTCATGCAAATGACCATCCCTGTGAGTCAGCCCCTCATGCCTAAGAGTCGACCGTGGTGGGCCATTTTGATGGGTAAGACTTGCTGAGTAATTAATACTCACGGTTTGTTGTTTCTCTTTTTTTTGTGTAGTTTCTCATTTAGGTAGCTGGTGTTGCTGTCGCGGTCAAAGAGTGTGAAAAGGTGAGACTCCTGCGAACTCGTCCTGTGAACCGGTTTTCTTCTCACCGAACTTCGGTTGCGATGAGTGAAGCATGTCTTAGGGCGAGACATGTCTCAGAATAAGGAAACCGTCGTGTGTGTCTGTTTTTGCTTCCGCACCATTTTAAAAACTCTGTTTTCAGCTCCTTCTTTATAAGAACTTGAACTTATTGTAAGACTTTAAGCGGTTTTTGTATTTTATAATATCACTCGTGTTGTACTATTTAGGTGTTGTTATTCTGCCACATACGCGAGTTACACATGTACATTTCACGTGACTTGTGATTTGCGACGAGCGCGGCGCTTGTGTACAGAGCCTCGTATTATTGCGCTGAGTTAATGTTTTGCCTTTTTGAGAATTGAATTAATTTCAATTAAAATGGCGAATAAATTTCAGATGTTACCAGAGATTCAAATCAATTTAATATGTTAGTTTTTAGTAACGAATGAATTGATTAGCGGTTGTTACTATGGTAATTGATGTCATTTAATCTCAGCAATAATCCTGGTTCACTGCACCCTCCTCTCTATGAGCCTATAAAAGGGACTTCTCCTCCCATTCTGAGAGAAACCAGAACAACACTTCACTACTACTGCTGCGCGCTTTGCATTCCAATCGTGAGTTTTTGCGCGCATAGAACTTGCGAGAGCAGGCCTCCGAAACTTCGTCCAGCTGTGACACCTGCACGGATAAGCGGGCGATCAAGTTTTCGGGGAGCACATCGTGTATGCGATTGCTCGCTCTCGTTCGACTACTTCCTGCTACTTCTAGAAGTCCATTCATGGGATTGCACAGCTCCTGTTCTTCCTGCTTCGACTGTGATCGACGACTTCAAGCAGCTCAATATGTCAACTGTTGGGAACAGTGCCGCTGGTGCCTCAGGGTACATCTTGAATTTTCTGTGTTTTTGTCATGTTCTTTCTATTCTTATACAGATTCAATATGAGCACGAGCACACATTTTGTCACATTATTACTCATATTTTTTCGTAAATTTGGAATTAAAATATACCGTAAAATGCCTAAATTTCTAGCAATCCAAAAACTTGATACTTGTGATAGGCTTACGGTTACTAGTTTTGCTGCTGCACTTAAGCCAAATGTTTTTGACGGAGAAAATTACAAACGGTGACGTGATAGAATGGTTCTGTTGTTGACTGCTATGAACATTATTCATGTCGCAAATGGGATGCCTGAAAAGTTGACTCCAGAGGAGGAGCAATCTTTCATGGCAACCGATAACCTTTTTCGAGGTGCCGTGATTAGCGTTCTTGCAGAAAACTTAGTTGATTTCTATCTCACCATGACGTCTGGCAAAGAATTATGGGATGCACTTGAGGTCAAATATGGTGTTTCTGACGCTGAGAGTGAACTGTATGTCATGGAACAGTTCTTTGACTATAAATGGTCGATGATCATTCTATAGTGGAACAGGCCCATGAAATTTAGTCACTGGCGAAAGAACTCGAAGATTTTGAGTGTGAGTTACCTGACAAGTTTATGGCCAGAGGTATTATTGCTAAGCTGCCACCTACTTGGATGGATTTTGCCACTTCTCTAAAACATAACAGACAAAAGTTCAGCGTCGCTGATCTTATTGGCTCTTTGGATGTTGAGGAGAAAGCAAGGGCAAAAGACACTCGCGGAAAAGGAGTTGTTGGGACTTCTAATGCTAATGTGGTGCAAAAGAACAACTCGAATAAGTCCCAAAATAAGAAGAAGAAGAAAAGCAAGAAAATCCTGCAAAGACTAAGCAGACTACCACTTTTAAGAAGAAGAAGAACAAGGGAAATTGCTTCGCTTGCGGTGAATCTGGCCACTTTGCAAGTGAATGTGAGAACTGCAAGTGGAAGGGCAATAAGAAATCAGCAAATATGGTTGTTAGCGAAACTGCAGGAACGTCGAGGTATGGTAATATTTTACCTATAGTTCTTTCAGTTTGTCATTCACCTGAGTGGTGGATTGATACGAGTGCTAATATTCATGTGTGTGCTGATGTATCCTTATTTTCATCTTATCAGGTTGAAGGGACTGGCTCTTTGCTAATGGGAAACGGTACACATGCGTATGTTCTTGGTGTTGGTATGGTCAATCAGAAATTTACTTCAGAAAAGATCATGCGCTTGAAGAACGTGCAGCATGTACCAACCATCAAAAAGAATTTAGTCAGCGGCTTTACTATGTAGAGATGGTTTTAAATTAGTTTTTGAATCCAACAAATGTGTACTGTCCAAGTATGGGACTTTTATTGGTAAAGGTTATGAAAGAGGAGGCTTGTTCCTCTTTTGTTTGTCAGAAGAGTGTAATAACGTTGTGAACAATGTGGTGAATTTTGATGAGTCAAATATTTGACATTCACAGCTTTGTCATATTAATTTTGGTTGTATGGCGCGGCTAGCAAATTTGAGTTTAAATCCAAAATTTACCTTAGTCAAAAGTTCTAGGTGTCATGTTTGTGTGGAATCAAAATAACATCGCAAACCTCACAAGGTTGCAGAGGCGAGAGATTTGGCACCACTGGAACTAATTCATTCTGATTTGCGTTAAATGAATGGAGAATTGACTAGAGGGGGTAAAAAGTATTTTGTGACCCTTATAGATGATTGTACTAGATTCTGCTACATATATTTGTTGAACTCAAAAGATGAGGCACTACATTACTTTAAGATCTATAAAGCTAAAGTAGAAAACCAACTTGAGAGAAAGACCAACTTGAGAGAAAGATCAAACGTGTAAGGTCTGATTGTGGTGAAGAATACTTTTCAAATTTGTTCACTTTATTCTGTGAGAAACATGGAATAATTCATGAGAGGACGCCTCCCTATTCACCTCAATCAAATGGGGTAGCCAAAAGAAAGAACCGTACTCTAACTGATTTGGTTAACGCCATGTTAGATACATCGGGACTTTCCAAGGAATGGTGGGGTGAGGCTATGTTGACATCATGTCATGTCTTGAATCGTGTTCCTATAAAGAATAAAGAGATCACACCATTCGAGAAATAGGAAAAAAGATTAAATCTCTCATACTTACGTACTTGGGGTTGTTTGGCAAAAGTGAATGTGCCAATCAATAAGAAACGCAAGCATAGACCTAAAACTGTTGATTGTGTCTTTATTGGTTATGCTTTTTGCAACATTGGTTATATATTTTTAATTGTAAAATTTGGAGTGCCTGATATGCATGTTGGTATAATTATGGAGTCCAGAGATGCTACATTTTTTTGAAAATATTTTTCCTATGCGTGAGAATTATTGTAGCTCTAGTCAAAAATTGGTTGTGAATGATGAACCTACTGATATGATAGAACACAATGAACACACACTTGTGAAAAATCCAGAGCCGGATGACAATGAAACTCCTAAAAGGAGCAAGAGACAAAGGACTGCGAAGTCTTTTGGTGATGATTTCATTGTGTATCTTGTGGATGATACTCCCAAAACCATTGAAGAGACATATTCATCTCCTGATACTGACTATTGGAAGGAAGCAATCAGGAGTGAGATGAATTCTATTATGTCTAATAGAACTTGGGAGCTTGTGAGTAGGCCCTATGGGTGCAAATCCATTGGGTGTAAGTGGGTGTTAAAAAAAAGCTTAGGCCTGATGGTACGATTGAAAAGAATAAGGCGAGGCTTGTAGCTAAAGGCTATACTAAAAAAAAGGAGAAGATTTCTTTGACACTTACTCACGCGTTGTTTGATTGACCACTATTCGAGTGCTACTTTTTTTTTGGCAACCTCTTATGGTCTTCTCGTTCATCAGATGGACGTTAAGACAACTTTCCTAAATGCAGAGTTGGAGGAGGAGATCTATATAGATCAGCAAGATGGGTTTGTAGTAGAAGGTCAAGAAGAAATGGTGTGTAAGTTGTTAAAATTTTTGTATGGCCTCAAACAAGCACCTAAGCAATAGCATGAGAAGTTTGATAAAACTCTTACATCTGTTGGTTTTGTTGTGAATGAAGCTGACTAGTCTGTGTGTGTACTATCACTTTGGTGGGGGAGCAGAAGTAATATTGTGCTTGTATGTTGATGACATACTGATATTTGGGACAAGACTTAATGTGATTAAGGAAGTCAAAGAGTTTTTATCTCAAAATTTTGAGATGAAAGATTTGGGGCAGGCTGATGTTTTCCTTAATATAAAACTAGTAAGAGTTACACTTCTGCAATCTCATTATGTGAAAAAAGTTTTAAGTCGCTTTGGTCAACCTGCTCCTACACTTTATGATGCTAGTAAGATTTTAAAGAAAAACAAAAGGATAATGAGATATCAGTTGAGATACTCTCAAATTTTTGGTTCACTCTTGTATTTAGCTAGCACTACGAGGCCTGACATCTCATTTGCTGTGAGCAAACTGAGTAGGTTTGTTTCAAACAGAGGAGATGATTATTGGCATGCTCTTGAGAGAGTAATGCGCTACCTAAGAGGTACTGTGAACTATGGCATTCACTATACTGGGAACCCAAAGGTTCTAGAGGGTTATAGTGATTCAAATTGGATTTTTGATGCTGATGAATTAAAAGCCACGAGCGGATATGTGTTCATGCTTGGAGGTGGCGCTGTTTCCTGGAAATCTTGCAAGCAGACCATCTTAATGAGGTCAACTATGGAAGCTGAACTCACAATATTAGATACTGCCACTGTTGAGGCTAAATGGCTTCGTGAACTCCTAATGGATTTGCCGATGCTTGAAAAACCGATGCCGACTATCCTAATGAACTGTGATAATCAGACAGTGATTGTTAAAGTGAACAATTCAAAGGATAACATGAAGTCATCTAGGCATGTAAACAGGCGGTTAAAATCTGTCAAAAAATTGAGGAACTCCGGAGTTATAGCCTTGGATTATATCCAAACGACCGAAAATCTAGCAGATTAATTCACAAAGGGTCTTTCACGAAATATGATAGACTATGCGTCCAAGGAATTGGGCTTGAGACCTATTGATACGTGAATCATGTCATGGTGGTAACCTGTCCTGTGTGATCAGAGATCCTGTGAAACAGGATAGTGAGACAAGTCATGGCTGACTGAGAGAAGAGAACCTTTGAATGTATTTCTTCCTGTGAAAATGCATTTATCTTCAAATTGTATGGCAGGTTGGCTTTTGCCTCAATGTGATTCGTGTGGCTTAATTAAGCAAAGATGTTGTCTTACAGGACATCTTATAAGAATCATACCTATATGAGTTCGACTGCCGGTCACAGTCTATGAGATTTGGGTAATCTCTAGATACTCATGAAAGGCCTAGTGTATGACTTATACGCTCTGAACCGTGGGGATGCTTTTAGCAGCCTAGTACCAGAAATGAGTTTTGATAAAACCTATTTGCATAAGACTGACAATTCAAGGCATAGTCTATTGATCAATTGTAAATAAAGTGTAGCCATTGCTCTAGGTGGATGTTCAACTTAACAGTCTCCACCAAAATACTGGTATATCAAAATAGTAGTGAAATTATGAGCATTTCTTGTGTGCCTCGAAATTGGTGGGGATTGTTGGAATATTTGGGCTTGGCCCATTGATTTCACAATTTAATGCCAAGGCCCACATTGAATGCTACGAAATATTTGGGCTTAGCCCATTGATTCCACAATTTAATTTTAAGGCCCACGTTGAATGCTAGGGGGACTAAATCTTTAGTCTCACATGGATAGTTGAGGAGGACTTCTACCGACTTAAATATGTGGACTAGTGTTCATTGGTTGAGAAGTTGGAAAGAGAGGAAAAAGAGCTGCCACTGGTGTGCCGAGCCGAACCAAGTCGTGCCGTGCGTAGCGCGTTCGCGTGTTTTCACGTGTAGATTTTGCGTGACTTGTGACTTGCGACGAGCGTGTTCACGTGTGTACAGAGCCTCGTATTATTGCGCTAAGTTAATGTTTTGCTTTTTTAAGAATTTAATTAATTTCAATTAAAATGACGAATAAATTTCAGACGTTACCAGAGATTCAAATCAATTTAATACGTCAGTTTTTAGTAATAGACGAATTAATTAGCGGCTGTTACTTTGGTAATTGATGGCATTTAATCTCAGTAATAATTTTAGTTCATTGTACGTCCTTTCCATGCGCCTATAAAAGGAACTTCTCCTCCCATTGTGAGAGACACCAGAACAACTCTTCACTGCTACTGCTGCGCACTTTGCATTCCCATCGCGAGTTTCTACGCACACAGAACTTGCGAGAGCAAGCCTCCGAAACTTCGTCTAGCTGCGGCACCTACACGGGTAGGCGGGTGATCAAGTTTTTAGGGAGGGCATCGTCTACGCGACTGCTAGCTCCCATTCAACTACTTCCTACTACTTCCTACTACTTACAGAAGTCCGTTCGTGGGACTGCAAAGCTCCTGTTCTTCCTGTTTCGACTGTGATTGACGACTTCAAGCAGCTCAACATGTCAACTGTTGGGAACGATGCCGCTGGCGCCTCAGGGTACATCTTGAATTTTTTATGTTTATTTGTCGTGTTCTTTTTGTTCTTATACAGATTCAATATGATCACGAGCACACCTTTTGTCACATTATTACTCATTTTTTTATAAATTTGGAATTAAAATATACCGTAAAATGCTTAAGTTTCTAACATGTTCTTGGAGACATTTTCGAGTGGAATGGTTTTCCCTACTTGGTGGATGATTTCTGGGCTGATCATTATACTCACAAGGTTACATCTTCAAAAATGGTCTAGTTGGCTTTTTTTGCAGGTCTTTTTTGGGCAATGTGGCACATCCGCAACAAGATGATGATAGAACGGCGCTTCCCTTGTCCTTCTGATGGTCTCTTCTATGGTCTATCCTTTGTACAGAAATGAATTGTGCTGGTGAAGGACGCCGACAAGGGTCTCCTACAAGACTTGCTGCAGAAAGTATCTGAGGCGCTAAGAAACCTGCCCCAAAGTTTATTCATCTCGGATGTGGGTGAAATATGATTACCAGTGCTGATTCTTCAGTCGAAGCTGTGATGGATTGTGTCAGGATGTCTGTTTCTGTCCTAGTGAAGTTGATAGTCTTTCAAACTGTTGCCTCTGGGAGATGCATCCAGTAGCCATGTGCTTAGTTCTGTAAATAAGGTTTGTATAATGCTGTTTTGAGCTTGGGTAGTTTTGCAGTCCGTCAGAGGCTAGGGAAGCTTGGTTGATGGCTGCTAGTTTGCTTTTGCTTTTGCTGATCAGCTTAAAACTGGTAACCCCAGTGCTGTAAGACTCTATGTTGGCTTTCTAAAAAAGCCGGAGAATGAATCTCCGTTTTCAAAAAAAAAAAAATCTGGAAGGAATAGCTAGCATCTCTCTCGAAAATGCAGTTTTAGGTGCTACTTATATATGACCATACAAGTTTTCTGGATTCCCAGTCCGTGACAGTGACAAATAAAGATGTGGAAGAATGAGTTAAGAGAAATTGAAGTTAATAATACTTATTTGCCCTATATATATAGACAATTATGATGATTCTCATTTGTTTTCAATTGTCTGTCACTATGGATAACGCCAATCTTCTAGATTTCTTAATCTTTGGGCATCCTTTGCATTGCAGAAATTTCATAAGAATTATATATGAATTACAGGAACGAGTTAAATTTCATAGAAAAATATAGGATTTGAAAAAAAAAAATCCTGCATTCAAAGGGAGCCTTAATATAGTTCACCAAATCAATGCTACTGTGTATGCCGAGGACAACATGGACGGTGCAACAGAACTATGCTGATGATTTGGAACTTGCTTGCAATAATTCATTCTGTTAAAGATATTAATTACAAACCCTAGCTTGCTTCTTTCTTCCTCCTCGCTGCTAGCTTCTTCCCGTTACTCTATTCCTTCCTCTTTGGTTCTGATGGCAGAGATATCTTTTGGTCCAAGTGTACCCTTTGTTAATTCCAAGCTTGGCAGCTTGGGAATGCTTTGAGCCTGCTTGTCTGTCTAGCTTTATGTCGATCGAGTACTCTGCAAAGGTAAAAACTGTCAACAAAGAGCATGTAGTTAGCTATAGACAATCTATCGGGATAGGTAAATGAGTTTTGTTATAGTGTTTGGAGTTAATAATAATCATTCATTTGATTAGATCTGACGATTAAAACCAATGAGTTACCTACTAAAAGTTAATTTAATTTGTAAACCGGTAAAAAAAATAATAGGCCAGGTACTAATTTTTAATATCAATGATTGAGATAAATTGAGCAAAGGAGGTACCTCCGGGTCGCAAGGACCGTAACAAACCTCTAGGTAAAAATTGTCGGCAAATGTTTCTGTGACTGCTTTTAGCGGTACTATTTCCTAAGTATCGGGGAAAACCTTTACCGATGACTATTCAGTTGGTTAAGATGTAGGAAGTGTTGGAAAAAGTAGAAAATGATGTAGTGGTTTAATCATTACTTTATCTGTACACAAGACAAGAATAAAATGAAATATAAAGAGAAAAGGATAACGTTAAGATGCCTTCAATGCGTGTGCAGGTGACGATGTAGAACCACATGATATCTTTATGTACTGAAAAGAGTTCAAAAGAGAACCCCAAATTACATTACCAATGGAAACAGAAATGAAGCCAACATGCAAATATTTCTATGTGTGATCGAAGGTCAGTTTAGCTACAAAGAATTTCGTTTTTTTTTGAGGCTAAGGTTTACTGATTGGAGGCTAAGGTAAGCTTAGCCACCAAGTTCAGTCCCATAATCTAACCCGCGTAGGTAGTAGTAACTGGTACCCGCAGGGTTCGCAATAGGAAGATTTACATGGCACAAGAATAATTAAGGACCCATAATAGTCTAAACCATTCATATAGATTCATATAGAACTAATAGAGTATTACATCTATAAAATGACAAAAATTCACGTCATTTAACCACAAACCACGCATACATGTCGGATTTGTTCTAGGATTTTTCTCTGATTATCATGGAGGCCTTAAAAAGACCCTCCACGATTAGTGAGATAAAATGCATTTTAATTTATTTGTTAACAAACCAAACTTCATTTGTAAGGACACAGTTCAAAAAATGAATAATGTTTAGTAAATATACTCATCTTTTAATGTTTTCTCCAATAGTCATTTGAAAAATAATTACCAAATGACCCTAATTATGTTTTCATAAAATAGCAATCACACAAGTAATAAATAAAAAATTATAGAGCTACACTCCAGCAAATCACACCAAGACTGTCTATTGCCCAGCACACTGAGTTTTTTACTTCAAATTTTGGTTGTTACCCATAATGGCCTAGCTAGCAGCGCCCTAGCTTTCCTCCCTTTCTTCCTCCTCCTGCTAGCATCTCTCCCTTTACTCTGTTCCTTCCCTCATTGGTTCTGATGGCAGAGCTATCTTTTGGTCCAAGTTTACGCTTTATTAATTGCATGCTTGACAGCTTGGGCATGCTTTGCGATTCTGTCTGCCTAGCTTTATGTCGATAGATTATTATATATTTGCGAGTCATGCTTAGTTGTTTGGCGCAAGAACCTCTTTCATCCCCTTTTGTACGTAAAAACTAGAATCAGTTTGGAGAAAACAACGCCTCATCCTCCTCTGGCTCTCGCTCGCAGCCGGTAAGGGTTTTACTATCCTTCCACTTCCTTGATCAAATGTGTATATGATTCATTATTGCCTAATTTTTAATCTTATGTTCTAGTCTTTTTAAATAGCTGATTCGCCTCTATACATGAGTTGCAACTGAATAGAGGTGTTTAGTTTAGCAGTTTGTAATGTATTAACATTACAACGTAATACGATTATGTTAAAAGATGTTTCTTTCAACTTACTTCGTAAATGAGTGCAGAGTAATCAGATTCCAACCAATTCAACCTCGAGACACGTCCACCCTCGCCGCAATCACATCCATTACCGACCGTAATCAACTCTCGATCTCGTCTGAGTCGTCTCTAACTCTCTTCCCAATCTCCACTCGCCTGTCCGCCTCCGGCTCAGCGCACCATCCCTGCACCCCACATCGGCCTTCTTCGCCTCCGCGCGTGACGGCCGGGCTCCAGCTTCCATGACGGTGACAGCCACCACCTCCTCCGTGCCCATGCCGCAGGCGCAGCGAGCTTGCAGCGCAGCGACTTCTTGTTCGCGCGGCCAGGGGAGGGCGACTTCCATGGCCATGGGAGATCGTGGGAGCATGGCCGCAGGAGGTTGATTTCCGTGGTTGCGGGAGGGCGCGGCCACTATGGATGCAGCGCCGCATCCACCAGTGCGCGCGGCGCAGCCATCATCAATCCCCTCCCTGCATCCGCTCACGTACTCTGTAGAAGATGCGCTGATATTTTTCACCAAACCAAAGTGCCTGCCGGACTCGTCGTTCACCACCGGACGCCGGATCGTCAGCACAGCAAGGTGACTGAAAATGGTCAAAGTGGCCCGGTGGCCCAGGCACCAGGACTGTGGTGGAGTCTGAGGAGATGCGCAACCAAAGCTTGGCTCCACGGGCTTGCTCCTGGTCTTCTGCCTGTGCTTGCATTTCTTCTGCTTCGTGCTCCTAGTCTCTCTCTCTCTCTCTCTCTCCGGTCTTCTGCTTCGTTCTTGCACTTCTTTTGCCTCGTTCTCTTGGTCTCTCTATTTGTGCCTTTTGATTCCATTACCAGTGGGATACAAACAAAGTCAGATTTCTGTTACTTTGATTGTAATTACACTGTAGTTTGTTACCATTTATGATTGTGTTACAACTTTCAAATCAAACACTACCATAGTTCTATGATCAGTAACAAGCCTATGACTCTGATCGATTTAAGTTACACCAGTTTGCTTTATATATTTTTAGAAAACCGAAATGTTGTTCGGCCTCTACGATTCCGTACACGGCCAACTGGTTCTGTAACTTTATAAATGGAGTGAAGATTTGCGATGTCTAACTTTAGAAAGTGAGTGTAGTAGTGCAGTGTTCATGCGTTGAAGTTTTTCGTGCTTACTCTAGGGCGGATGAACATTTGAAATGAGGATATATTTAAATGGTGCACCAGTGGTTCACATTGTCAGTTTGGCACCGATTCGGCATGCCACATCATTTACAGTAGTCAGGAATTGAAGGGGTATATAATATATATGGACCTCAATTGTACCTTTATGTCGCACCATTGTCACATCCAAAAATTCAAAGCCTAGAAAATGAGAATTTTTTTCTTTAAAAAAATATTCTTTTCCTTTATTGGGTGAACCTAGCTTTTCTAGACTCTTTTAAAAAAAATTTAAAAATGAAACTAAACTAGAACAACATAGCAAAAAGGAAAATTCCAAAATTTAAAAATTGAATTTGCCAAGTGTTTGATTTTTCTTGTTTTCCTGCTTTTGATCTTTTTGGAGATATTTGCTTGTTTGTGGAGTTTGAAAATTCCTAAATCTTTAAAAAATAGGAAAAAGTTTAACTATCCCGCGAGGGCCGCAGCCTCCTCACTGGGCCGGCCGGCCTGCTAACCCCCCCACACCCCCCCCCCCCCCGCGGCCCATCGCGTGCGCCCATCGAGCAGAGCTCGGGCGCCACCTGGCCGACGCCGCGCCGACCGAGCCTTGGACGCTGTCCAACGGCCAGCGAACGTCACCGTCACCTCGCGGCTCCGTCGCCTCTCAAGGCCAGCCACGCGCCCACCATTCCCCGCCGGCAGTTTGAGCAAAACCACAGGGCCACGCGACGCCATCGCCGTACGCCGTCGCAGTTGCTGCGCCGCCGCGTCAAACGCCATCGCACCGGCGGAAGTAATTCCTCACAAGCTTCATTGTGCACGTCAACGGCCGTCAAAGCGAATCCAAATCTGCCGCACTGTCAAATCGCGAGTAATGGCGAGCTCATCACCATGCTGCGCCAGTCGGAAATCAGGACGCCGTAGCGCCGCGCTGGCTGCACCTTGAGCACCGGCGTGCCTCGACGCTCCCCCGACACGCCACGATGCATGCCAGCTGGCCACCGCTCGCCCCAGCTGGCGGATTTCACCTTCAATGCACAATCTCGCCGCAGCCGCGCCGGTCGGAGCCCCACTTCGCTGAGCTGACTATAGAAGGGGGTTTCCCCGTCGCCCACGCACGCCCTTCACGCTGCCGCCGTGCTTCACAGGTCTCCCCATCTTGCGCCCGCTGAAATAAGCTCTAATTTCAGTTTTCCCCTTTGTTGTCTTCCTCACGGCCGGTCGCCGCACCCCACCAGTGCTAGCCCAAATCGGGCGGCCATTACCCACTGGCCGCCACCCTAGAGCACCCCCAGCCTGCTAGGAAGCTCATCGAGCATAGGAGGTAGCAGCCGAGCCCCCCCCCCTCGGCCGCTCGACGTGCACCCCCCTCCGGCCGCCGTCGGGCCACGGTGCCAACCCGCGGGGCACCACCATTGGGCCGGGCGAGGCCTCAAGCATGCTCCCCACACCTTTAGGGTGCTCTCATGCACAAGGAAGAGGCCGCCTAGGTAGACATGGCTTATCTCCACGAGCTCCGCCGCCGCGCGCCCTTGGCACCACACTGCTGCCGTTTCGGCTCAACGCCGGTGATGGCGAGCTCACTCACTCACGACACCACGAGCACCTGAGGCATCACTCTCTCATGGTCCTTGGCCCAGCCATCTGGGGCCTCTGCAAGGCATCACCACCACCACTTCACCAACGCGCGCCCAGGGAGGAAGACGCGGCCCTGGTCCCTGACCCACAGCCGCACAATCCCTTCGCAGGTCACATAGATACCCACACTTAGGCGCACAGGAGGCACATGCACGGGCGGTCCTAGCCCGGCGGATCGATGCCCGAGCAAGGGGATGCCCCTTTGGCCGTGCCGTGCGCACTGGACATAGCGTGCCCAGTGCGCATCCAGCACACAGCCACCACCACCGTTCCGGCTCACCGCCGGCCATGGCGAGCACCCCACTGCCACCACCACACCTGGCACACACGAGGCCTCCCTCATACACACCCACGCCCCTTTGGCCACGCCTCACACGCCCACGCAAAATCAAAGTGCCCAGACCACGCCAGTGCGCGTCTGAAACGCGCCAATGCGTGTTTGGAACGCACCAAAGCGCGCTCAGGCCCGCACACGTGCGCTCACTTTCACGCCAAGAATTTAAACTCGGTCCTATGTCCCCGGACATGGACACGGCCACGTGTCTACTTTGGGCACGGCCACGAACCCGTGTCCACGGTCACGGACACGTATCCACGGACACGGCCACGGTTTCTGTGTCCATGGACACAGTCGCGATTTCACGTGTCCACGTGTCCACAGCCATGGTCACAGTCCACGTGTCCAAGGACACGGCCACGATCCAAGTGTCCACGTTTTCACGGACACGTCACAGTTAACGTGTCCACGGGCACTGTCACAGCTCATGTGTCCACGGACACAGTCATGAACCACGTGTCCACGGACACGATCACAGTTCACAGCCCATGTGTTTGGTGGTGTGTGTATAAAACGGGATGAGGTTAATGCAACTGGTGCTAGGTGAAGATGGGTGATTCTGGTCGTAGGGTGGGGCTCATAAGAGGTGATGATGATAGGTGTATAATCTTCGGTGCGGTCCACCTGCCATGGACAAGTCTGCCACCTCTACCATATAAGAATCGATTCGTTAGCGCTCGACTTAGCAATTTCATGCAACTACAGAACCTGTACATATTGGGCAGGACTTATCCCCACTAGTTAAGTATTTTATATCGAGCCATTAGGAGGTCTGTTGGACACAAGGGGACAGGAGAAGGGCGTGAGATAACTCACTGCTTGGCTCTCGACGAATTTGTATTCTCGAGCAAAGTTTAGATAGACGGGCTCATATATGATGTGCCAACAAGTATGTAAAATTCAGAAAGGGCAAGGAACTTGGCAGAACAAATCGAATGGCATGGGTTAACATGTCTCTCATGACGAAATGCATCAAGGTTAAAGTGCACATGCGGAGATATGCATGCATAATGACACAGTGCATATCATGATGCATATGAGATGATGCATAATGATGGTGCACCATGATACGTAATGGCGCACTTGAATGATGCATAGGTCGTGATGCATTATGAAATTTTCGTGCATATGCTCAATGATGCAAAATGAAATGCCCCAGGATGCATGATTGCAACAAATGGATAGGTGTAGAGCATGCAATTAGAGGTATCGCTCATGTCATCTCTCAGAGAGAGGAGGGGCTCGTAAAAAGGGTTTGCACTTCGAGGCATGATCTAGAAGGTGGCAATTTCACAGGAGGAAAAGATAGAACTTGCTGATAACATGGAACAAGTCCTACAAGCCGAGAGCATTATGACAGGTTGTTTATCAACCACAATGGTTTGCCGATTGACCAACATTCCTATTAAAAATATGAATGAAAGATTAGGAGTAATTATTAGAACATACGGGTAGTGAAAACAAAGGAGCGTCAATTTTGTTCAGGATTAGCAGCAGTCACAAAAATTGGATTAAGCACTTATAGAGGCAGAACCGGGATTTGAGCTGAATAACAAAGTTGTAGAGGACTTCCATAACTTCCCAACGGATATTCACTTGTCCTCATATGATAAACAGAACAGCAGATAGGCCTTCTGAAACGTGACAGTCGAGTGCTAAAATTTAGTCTTGGACAGATTGAGATTTTAAAGGGGTTTGGGCATTTAGCAAGGTTTATGGGGGGGGGGGGGTGATTCCTAGCGAACTTTGACAACTAAACCTGTAGAGAATTTCATAACCTTTCTGTGGAGTCCCTTAACCTTGAAGATTGGTCGAAAAATGATGGAGCTATGACTTTTTCAAAGGGCTTGAAGTAGCAGGATTCAGCATGGTCGCAGATTTCTTGAACAGATGCCCCAAAAGATACTTCGAAATACTCATGATGAAGGTTGGAATGTAAGGGTTGGGGCAACAAAATTTTGAAAGTAAGGACACCAAAATTTGAAGTCTCGAAATCGATAGTTGGTGATGGAAATCATGGGCTAGAAGGGCCAAGTGAAAATTACCATGTTGCCTAGTGGAGTTTTGAAATGGGCTTCTTGTGCCTGCTCATTCTACGACTAAAGCATAGCCGCAATAATTTGTATCAGGGTTGGGTCGAGATACAGGCATTCCTATCCGTGGATCTCTCAGACCTTCTTCATCTTCTTCGAGAATAAAAACTCGTCTACTAAAATTATAACCTTCAGGCCAGCCACCTAGTCTTTAGAAACATAAGGGTCCCACAAATTTTCAGGCAATCTGTCCTAACTGCGATGGCAGTTGAAATTCAAAGCGGCTTTGTCCCAAAGTTGGCTATGTCAAAACTTTTAAAACTTTCAAAACCTTTTACACAAAACAGGAGATTTCTTTTTAGATGATTTGGTTATTTACGATTTGAATTGCAAATGCTCAATATGCAATCGTCCTATCAATCCTCACTAAAATAAAAACTTGGCCAATATAGTTGACCATACATGACCTCAGTGGCAAACACGATCTCTCAATTTCTACATGATCTAAGGGTCAGCAGTTAGTACTCTGACAACAGCCACCTAATCAGACAAAACTAATATAGTCCTTAATTGGGCTTAACTAGGGGCTTCTAACAAAGTTAGCTTTTTGAAAATAGCTTTAAAATCGTACTGTTTCTGATATTGCTCTAATACCACGCTATGACAGACCGCCCCACAGAAGAGACGATCCATCGACCACAGAATCTTATCGAGTGTCACTCGGTGAAGCGTGGACTAACAGTACAACTCAAGCACGATAAAATATACTACAAACTGTTGCTTAAGTTTATAAAATCAAGATTTTTGAAAGCACGAAAACAATAATCTGAGTTAAACTATGATCTCTTGCAGACTATACATAAGATGACATCGAGCCCATACGATGCATCCTCTAGCAACTCATAAACAGCAGCGGCGAGCAGGACTCCCAATGGATATAGCCACCATCGAGTTTGCTTCTGCCAGTTGGTCCAAAGGAGGGAGAGAGAAACCACCTGCACAAAACCACAAAGAGCCAAGCTCTAAGCATTCAAATGCTCAGCAAGTCTTACCTATCAACGTGGACAACTACAGCCGACTCTAAGGATATGATGAGGCTAACTCACATGGGATAGCCATTCGCAAAACCAACGCTAATATAGTGAGTCCTTATTTTTACGTTTAAGCGGTAAATTAAGTTACGAAATGAAAATTTAATTTGGTGCTTCTTCAACGCCGTATTATGGCACAACCTAGAAAACCCGCCTCAAGAGGGACCCCGTTGGAAGAGGATCTTCTTAGAGTTGATCCGGACTCGATCAGGCCTACAAAATCGTCTTCAAACGTCACCAAGACAAAGAAAGAACAGCAAAATGGGGTTGAGTAAGAGGATTAGAGTTAAGAGAAGGACAAAATATAGAGGCAGATGATAAGTTTGATTGGGAATGCCCTCGACCAGCTAGGAGCCTCTGTTTTATAAAGGTGAGGTGGTCTTCCCCCGTGGAGCAACGAATCCTCTCAATTAGAAAATAAATTGGAATTGATCTGCCTAAAACTTTTCTAAATCGACACCATTGAAGTATCTGGTAAAGTGCCGGATACTTCGGTGACCAGAGTCTCCGGTGCCATGTCGGATGGTGCGTCGTGTAAACTACCAGAACCCGAAAGGGCTTGTCGGATGGTCCAGCACTATGCCAGATGGTCTAGTGTACAAAACACTCGAACCTGAGAGGTTCTATCGGACACTCTGACACTGTGCTAGACACTCCGATGGGCAAAATACCTGAACCCAAGAGGGCTTACCGAACAGTTCGGTACTGTGTCGGACACTCTGGTGGTGTTGACACAATTTTTGGCAGGCCCGAAGATATGATATAAAGGTTAATTCGAATGATAAAAAAATAGAATACTCATTTTGAAAATTTATAAAAAAAGGAAAATTTTATTTCTCATGCACGATAAAATTAAACATCCATCGTGAAACAAATAAAAGTGTCTGATAAGATGTGGATAAACACACATTGTTCAAAATTTGAACACCGAAAATAGAAATATTCTAGACCATCCATAGTTAAAAGTAATTATCTTTATATGAATGACACGTATATGTGCACCTTTTAGAGGTCTCACCACTATTCGCAAACTGCCGAACACTAATTAAGCTCCGGCTCTAATCACGTGATATCAGCCCACCTGTTCATGGCCCAAAGAGCTGCGCACACGATCTGTAAAATCAAAGAACTCACAACCGTTGTCGCTAAAACAGTGATTAGCGAATAAAAAAATAATTTTCAAATGAAGACAGGTCCAGGCAACCAACGTCCTGTGCACTAGGCTCTCACGTCTTAGCACAAACTCACGCATGCACGAGTACACTTGCCTGGTCAAACCGCCCGCATAATTAGCACGAACCGCACGAGTGCACTTGTCGGGCTAAACTGCTCCACTTGCGCGACACGCTACCACGGCATGCCAGCTTTTGCATTTCCACGTTCCACATAAAACTGCAAGTCGTGCGCGTGTGGCTGCCGCTAACCGCTTGACGTGCCCGCGCGCCGCTGCCGCTAACTGCGTTCGAATGTGCGTCACTGCTGCTAGCTGCTTGATGTGCGCGAGTGCCGCTGAGGCTAACCGCTCAAGGTGCACGATACTGCCGATTGCTTCAAACAACCGCTAGCTCTATAAATACAAGGTCATGGTTCACAGAAGAGCAGCCCCGCTCTCGAAACGCTCTTGCCCCCAGGCAGCCGCAAAGACCCCGCTCCAGCACACATACGCTGCCAGGCTGCCGGAGTTCGTTCCCGACCATCTTTCACATACGCATACACAACACATCTCGCCGGCAAAGGAGACGACGTGCACACATCAGCACCGGCCACCAGGTCTTAGCCTTCATCCTCGTCGACAACGTCCACGGCAAGCTTCTACAAGGTGAGAAACAGGTTCTCGGATATCAGCATCTTGCTGGTTCTAGCATCTCCAAAACAGGAGTGTTCTCCTTAAGTTTGCAACCATATGTTCTTCATCCTTCAGACTCTTAATATGAGTTAGAAATCGACTCCTCTACTCACTGTTGTTGAAATCTTTTGACTCAAACAGTGACAAAAGAGACCTTATTTGTCAGTTTAGCCAACGAGTACAAATCACAATGGGACGAAAAAACCATCCTAACAGTGGATGGAACCGTCCTAATAGTGGGCGGAAACACGTTGATACTTCGCACATGGTTGTGAGTTCATCACAAAACCTCGTCATAAATTACATCGACATTAAAAATTATGACGATCGACATACGAGGTCATGTCCAACAGGCTACATTACAATCTGCTTGCATAGCATCACTGTCAAAAAATTGATAAAAACAAATTACCTTACATCATGTACATAGTAGATTGCATCGGCATTAAAATTGTAGCGACTGGCATGCGAGGTCATATCTGACAGTCTCATATTTTAGTATGTCTGCATAGCACCCTGTTATGAGCACTCTCAAAAAAAATTGATAAAACAAATTGGCTTGTATCATGCGCATGGTAAATTACATGGGCATCAAAATCATGGCTACGGGCATGTGAGATCGTGTTCGACGGCCCATATGTTTGTTTGCATAGCTTCCATGTTGTAAGCACTGTCTAAACTTGATAAAAAAAATTGACTTGTGCATAACGCACATAGGCATCATGCGACACTACCAGGTTGCCGGAGCGTTGACACAAATAGAGCGCCGGCGGCACATTTCTCTTGCATCGGTGTGTACAGTCAAGTTGCACAAACCAACATCATGCTGTGAGTATATCCTAAACTGCCATCTATATAGCGGTTGATTACAAAAATGAAACAAGGTCATCCGGCCAGTTTGTACTAGTCAAAATCATGTTAAGAAAAATGCTAAATGTTGCGTTGATCAGTATCAAAACCTGGTTGCCGGTGTATGCAAACATTATACCGAAGCATGCTGTCTCTCAGTACTTCTCCTTGCATCATATGTGTTGTAATCAAATCTGCTAAGCAGCCTCCATAGGCCACATCCTATATATAACTATTCGATATGATCTGGCCCTTGATCCTCAGATAAAAACATGAGGAAAAATTGCCATGCATATATACGTCGGTTGATTAAAAATATAATAATAACTTCATCCGGCCAGTATGCACGTGAGCAAGTTGTCACGTCACACTCATCATGTTTATTAGCTCATATGCTAGCCTTCAAATTTAATTAACACACTGGCTGCAAATCTCCTTGCATCGCATGCATGGTCAGGTTGCATTAACCAACATTATAATCATTGGAAATAAATAAAATGAAGTTCGTGTCCTATTCTGCGTATATGTACTTGGGTGCTTGCGGTTTGTCTTTGTTTGACACAAGCACTGGTTGACTAAAAAGAAAATTAAAATGGCTCATCCGGCCGGACTGCAGATTGCTTTCCGCACATAGGGATATCACTAAACCACACCCAGGCCATCATCACATATTGGTCATATGTGCTAAGTCATCAAAATTCAAATATCGCTTGGAAATATATATCTATTACAGCTAACTCAGCTATTAAATTGTCTAATTGTAGTATATATAACACGAAATGCCATACTTAAGTGTCAAAGTAATTTGTCTGAACCCATATACACACACATATGTCATGTCTGAAAATAAACGAACATACCAAAACCAAGTAATGAAGAAATACTGCGATGTGATTCTTCATATATGGGTCAAGCTCAGCTAAATGCTATGTCATAAGCATATATTAAACATTCGTTAACGAGCAAATGTCAAAATAGCTTGGCGATATCCCAATGCTCAAATAATATGCTCATATCCACATATTAAAAAAGGCATAATATGCATAAATCTCAAATAAAGTCGTGCATTATATCTGCATATCTGCACATGAAATATATACGTCATATCATGTTCTTCGTCAAACATTCATCCAAAGCGACAAAACTGAAGATTTATTTTCATTTTTTAATTTTGTAATAGTAATATGCTGCGACCATCATGTAATTTTCTTTTATTTGGAACTCTTAATCAGGGGTTTTCTCTTCGAAGATGTAATTAACATAATTTTTATGTAAATGTAAGAATTATGGAAGTATGAACTCGTAAAACCTGAAATTTATTTTCTCTCTTGTCTTAAATTTAAATTAAATTTAAACTTGTCTCTTTTGATGTGGAGGCGCATCGTCCGCGACCGCGTTTAAATTTTTCCCCATCATCAGGTGGGCTAAGTGTCTAAAACCCGAGAGAACTTGCCGGACAGTTCAACACTGTGCCGGATACTTCGGTGAGTCAAATACCCAAAACCGAGAGGGTTTATCGAACAGTCCGACACTGTGTCGAATACTCTGGTGGGCATTGTGCCAAACACTAGGGGTGCCATTTTTGGGTATCAACAAACAGTAAGTGACATTGTGCATTCATGTTGGGGACTGCTCGCTGCTGTGTTTCCCACAGTTACCACACCATTCAGAAAAGCAAATGATCTCGAAGAAATTTCAACTCCAGTCATGGTGCTAGGATACTCTTTATCAGTGATTCAAGCCCTTGTGCTTCTTATCGTTGCATGTCCCGTGGCAGTTCTCTACATGTTTGGGATGTATATCTCTGCTGGAGCTGTATTGTGGCGTTTGATAGAGTATGATTTTGATAATGCCGATGGGGGTGCAAACCTGAAGCCAGCACTCGAAGTCCTGTATAGTTTAGCAGTGGCACAAGGCGTGTTGTTTGGTTACAAGCAAATGCATGCATGTGTTCGGTGCAAGAGCCGGCCTTGTACTACTTATGACAGGCTTAGAACACACTGTAGCAGGGTGTGAAAAAGATCCATCATTCGTCACGTGTAGCACGGACTTAATGGTGGAAGCCAAGTCAAATGATGGTTTCACTGCTGGGATAAGGCTTCTTGGCACACTCATAGGCGACACTATGGGTCGGAAGGTGCTAGCAAAAAACCTGCTGACCAGATCGACTTCCTCGAGCCACATTATCCGGAGACTTCTAGAGGCACTAGGTCCTAGAAGCCCTTACAGCGCAGAGATCAGGGAGCACGCCGCGAGGATAGTAGCGCTCGTTGCCTTCAGCGTCCACCTAGAGCAGTACCCGGGAGGCATTGTGAGCACATCTTCCCGGTTACGTTCATTTGAGGAATGCAGCTGGGTTCCAGAGGGTCCCAGGCCAGACTATTTTCCACCCGAGGAATATGAGCGATACTGGTTGTTAGATTCTAGATATGATCTACAGTGGATGGTAAACGAACAAGACCGATATTTGACTACGCCACCGGAGTTTACTATCGACAGCTACCGATGGCTGGTGCAGCAAGGCTTGATTATCCTTCAGAAGCTCGCCGTCCGTGAGGAAAACTGCAGAGTTATAATTAACACCGAAGGTCTGCTGCTAAAGATCATGGCACCTCTACTTTCCCACCAGCAACACTGGGACAAAAATAAGCTCTATGAATGGTCCTGCGTGGCAGAGGAATCGCTGAAACTCATGTGCCAGCTCGCAGCGATTCCTGGAGAAGCTGGAACAAAGCTGCGGAGCGCAATCTCAAGAAGCAAAGAAGCGATCATCAGCGCACTTGAAACTATTC
Organism: Zoysia pacifica; assembly: GCA_001602315.1. Taxonomy (NCBI): domain Eukaryota; kingdom Viridiplantae; phylum Streptophyta; class Magnoliopsida; order Poales; family Poaceae; genus Zoysia; species Zoysia pacifica. Next base: position 61,931 of record BCLH01000327.1, on the reverse strand, counting down.
TAGAGTGCCTCCAATGTGAAGTGTAGCTGAAAACAACCGCCGTAGAGATTCTCCTTGATCTTTCAATTGATACGTCACCCATCGTGGCCAGTGGAACAGACACCAGCAGAATATTCACCTGGACACTGCTACTCGTTTTTCTCTCAACAGATGATTGCCTTGATGCAGACTGCCAGTCCTTTCATCGGAAGAATTGGAGGATCCACATCATAAGAGTGGCAGGTGAAAAGCTGTCGGATATGATTTCCTTGAATCAGGAGCTCTTGCCCATGCCACCTTTGCAGCAAAGTGATGCCCAAGGAAGCGCAAGTGGTATGTTCCAGTCAGTTTATGTTGTTCTTCAAGACCTCACTAGAGCTCTTTTGGATGCTGGAAATGTTTCAAATAGAGTACATGCAGCAAAAAACCTGACACATTTATGTGAATATTGTACCAAGCTAGTATGACTAATATCTCAAGGAGCTTAAGAGAGCCATAGCAAACGTGATGGCACAGGTAGTAAACCTACTATCTCAACTACTTCAATATTTGACAAATACTACGCCAGTTTCTTATTTTACCGATGAAATATGACCATATGGACTGAGCTGGTCCTGCCTTGTTTTATTGCTGTCCTCAAACTCACACTTGCTCTATTACCATGGATAATGCAGGTGCTCACAGAAATTCTTGGTTATGGCTCAGCGAGAAATGTACTACCGGCTGAAAGAGATGCGGACAACGCCGTGCTGCCAAAATTACAGGACATTGATTTAGAGAGCGGACATGTTCCTCAAGGTAATGGAAAGGAAAGCACCTCTACTTCTCAGCGGCGACAAGAACAAAGAACTACATGAAGCACTGAAAGATCTATGCATCAAAACCAAGTGGGGATGGTATCGGGAAGATTCAGATTTGGCTCGCCAGCTAGATGGCATTGCAGAAAAGGTATGTCTGGAACAAGAAGAGCCTGTCATGAAATTCTGGGATCTCGCGAGATTTTGAGTGTGTCGTCAGATATGCTAAGTATCAGTTGTAAGGCCGTGAATAAGCGAACGTGCATGTGCGTGCGTGAGCGTGGATAATGTTGTATTTTCATTTATCTATTTATCAGGAAAAACAACACATTATGAAAAGTATATTTTGGACATGTACTTTGTTTTTAGGAAACTGAACATGTAAATTCATTCAGTTCGTTGATTGATAGCATGTTCCAACCGAAAGTGGGCTCGTTTAAATGTTGAAGTACGCATATGTCCATCACATTGTTTGATAACTTCAGTCAATGCCAAATTTTTACTGGAACCAGAGCAGTGCACCCTTGCTACTCCCAGGACTTCGATTTAAGTGTCGGTTTGAAACCGAATTGTTTCAGGCATGGCACAGGACGCCTCGACTTCCATTGTCAATTCAGCTACGGTTAGCGACATCAGCCAGGGCATCCTTTGCTTGTCTCTCTGGCGAAGCAAACTTGCAATTACGTATGCAAGATCCCGCAAACTTGCCTTCCCTTGCGTACATTTATCACTTTAAAGCTTAGCAACCGTGAGAGCTCAAATTATGCGATTGTTGCTGTGAGAAACTTTTCCGTAGCAGGCATAAGGCAAAATCAAAATAAAAGTAGCACAACACACCATCAACCAAAACCGCAGATCAACTCTTTACAGTTTCGCAAACGGTTTAAAGTCTACTATAGACAGAACAAATGAACCACCCTGTACCCAAGTCAAAAACTCGCAGAACTGGCCCCGCAACCTCACATTCCCGGTACAAACCGCCCAAAATACACAGTACAGAACGGTACACCCAGGCAACGAGATCTAGGGCCTTCACATGTTTCCTTGAGATGCATGCCAGTACAACAATTTTAACTTGTTTTGCTTCATCGTCATTTCTCCGGATCTACTGCAACCTATCCAGCTTGCTCGCTTCTTTCTTAGCGCGTTCACTCATGCATCAGGCCCGCTAGAAGAGCTCTTCAGAGTTGAATTTGTTCCATGCCTCCTGTTTTATTAAAATTGAGATGAGAATTACTAAAAATTATTAGTTGTAAATGCTAATTATGGTTGCAGCTCACGTACATAATCTGTATCCCAATTCCCAAACATAGCTATTATCAAAGAAATAGAAAAAAAAGAAGATAATTATTACCGCACAAGTCAAACACAACCTACTAATTTTAGCACTATTTGAGTAAATCAAAATAAGAAACCCTTCAAGGCATTAAGTTCAGAAATATCCAATAATATCTAGAGAATAGCTGTGCATTAAAATATCCAGCAGAGATATTCTTCTACTAGGAGATACTGCCTCCGTTCTAAAATATAAGCATTTTTAAGTTTGAATAAGATCAAACATCTTTTAACTTCAACCAATAATATCTAGAGAATTAGTTAATTTTTAATATAAAAATATAATTTTTATGAAAGTTTATTTATTGATGAATTCAAAAAATATATTTTTTATATAATAAAACATTATTAATTATCTATTATTAGTGATCAAAGCGATAAAAGTTTGACTTTGACTAAACCTAAAAATGCCTATATTTTAGAACAGAGGGAGTAGGAAAAAAGTTCATTGCTATTATTGGCATTGAATTGGCTACTGGCATGATTCCAGGTTCATAAAAACCATTGTCATAATGAACGCTCTATTGTGGACCACAGAAAGTACATCAAAATTTTCAAGCTCTGGCACTTTCAAAGAACCTGACCGGACTTTATTCTATTATGGGTCATAAAAGCATGGCATCATCCACAGACTATTGTGGGCCATAAATCACACATCATCCAGGGACTCAGCTCTGTTACCATGGACCACAAAATGCAAAAATTGAAAACATAAACAAAAATGAGCAGTAACGTAAACGTCAGTAATTTTACACACCTTAAGGAGATCAAAAACTTTTTCAGCAATATATTTCTGCTGAAGGTTTGCACCCTTCTGTTGCACCTTGTCAGGATGGATACATAATGTTGCTTTTCTATACAGCTTTTTAACAGCAGCAGCAGTAATTAAGTCGGTAAGAGATACAGGTTGCCATCCACATTCTGGCCAAAGTACCTGTTCATTTGTAATATATAACTCATATTAGGAAAGCTGCATAACATCTCCTAAAATTTTTGAAGGTAGATATAAACAATAATAAAGCATAAAAAGGAAGATTTTCTAAAACAATAAAGTAGGTTTGGCCATGCTTTGCTAAGTAGGACACAACAGTTACATGCAGGAGCTGCAATTTTGCAGCATCCTGGATGCACAAAATAACAAGTTTTGCAATATCCAAGATGCAGCTACTGATGAATTTTACAAAAATCAGATTTAGTATGAAATCAGGGAGATTTTTCTGGCTTTAGCAAATACATCTACTGAACATACCTCTGCGTATGAGCCAGCTGTTAGAATAGACTATCACCATCACTTGAAAGTTGAAATTAAGCAGTTCCAACTAGGCAAATGTACAACATGCCACAGGAAAAATGTTACATGACATTAATTACTACATTATATTTGATGACTTATCTGTGATTATTACTTCCACTAATGCTTTACAAAAGTGATTCATAGTATTACATGCTATGTTACATTCAAACACGAGCAAGTAAGCTAAATAGTCAGATTTTTTTTTTCTTGTGAGGAAATAGTCAGATACCATATTGATACCACAACTAATAAACTCAACTGAAATTAGTTAGGTAAAAACAGATGCTGGGACCCCTACTGGTAGTATGAATGCTTAACAAATCAGTCTCCTATTGAACATGAAGTGCAATATAGTAATCATAATGAATCCACAATATGAAACAAGCAAAAGCACACCAGATGGATGGCATGAGATTTCAATACACAAAAAAGAACAGCGTGCAACTTCATGTTTAAAGATGATTTTTTTATTTTTTGAGTCTATGTTTAAAGATGAGTTACAACCAATAGAATGTACAAGCCATTAAGAAAACGAGGGAACATTGCTTTTGATTTAGAGCATTTAACTCACATAGTGTAAATTTGATAGCAATGCACGCAAATTGCCTTCTTTTCCAGTAGCCCACCGTTTAATCTCAAAGTCCAATGTTTCTGCGATCCTCTGGAATCATTAGACAACACAACTCGAAGTAAGTAACTCTAAAAGGATCTGTGCCAAGTTTGCACTATCAGGAAACTATATGACAGCAAGTGGATTCAACAGCAGATTTCATTGATGACATAGTACATACATGTCGCTCTGCCTGATCTCTTTGAAGTTGCATGTCTCGTTCATTCTTCTCAGCCAAAGCTTTTGCCTACACAAACGGTAAGTCAATAAATGCCATGTATGACTCCCCTAAACATAAGCTCCACAATAGCATTTTTTTTTGGAGAATGACAGCAACTTGTAATTGACAGACATAACAGGTTCCCTATTTTTAATTGAAACCACAGAAACATTACTGCTCGTTCTTGAGTCCGTTGATGCCGCTCAAACCTAGCACGTCTTCTTTCCTCAGTTTCTCCCTTAATTTCTTGAAATTCTTCTGATGATGTAGGAGCTAAAAGTACAATAAATAAATGAGTTAACTTGCGGTATGAATTACTTCCACTGCAAAATTTCAGTGCTTCTATTTTATAATGATCAGTACCTCCTCCAAATATTGCAGATAGGTCATCTGCAATATTTGTTGTAGATGATGCTTTTTTCATTGACACTGAAGCGGAAGTTGCTCTATTTGCTGCATCCGTCCCTCTACTATGCGTTTGAGAATCAAACATAGAATCCTGATATATCAACAATTGCAAGAACATTTGTGAGAAAATTGCAGTAAATAAAAATCAGAAGCACATTTGTTAGTTGAGTAGTCACCACTGTTGGAGCCCTTTGCTTTGGAGCACTGTTAGCTCGGGCACCCATACCAAAGAAGGACTCAAGGTCATCTGGTTTAATTTGTTTTTCTCTTGCAGCTGCTGCAGCAGCGGCAGCCTGCCTCTCCCGTGCCTCCGCCGCAGCCTTTTCAACTGCTGCTCGCTCAGCTCTTCTCCTTGCTTCTTGTTGAGCTCTGTCCACAGCAGCTCTTTCTGCTGCAGCCCTATCCCTAGCTTGATTAGCAGCCTTCTCCTTAGCTTCAGCAGCTGCCCTCTCCTTCGCTTCTGCAGCAGCCCTCTCTGCTCGCTCCTTAGCGCCCACTGCAGCCCTTTCGCGTGCTTCTTGTTGAGCTCTTTGCACAGCAGCACGCTCTGCACGTTGGCGTACTTCCCTCTCTGCTTTTGCACGAGCTTCAGCAGCTGCTCTTTCTCGTGCCTCCTTTGTTGCCCTCTCCACTGCTTGTCTAGCTTTCTCTCTTTCTCTCTGTCGCTCAAGTTCTTTCTTTTCCTCAAGTCCTTGTTGCTCTTTCTCCTTTCTTTGTCTCATCTCTCTCTCTTGTTCCAATCTTTCCTTTCTCTCTTTTGCCTCATTGTCCTGCGCAGATGGCCTTGCTTCATCACCTTGTTGCTGTTGTTCCTTATTTCTAAGCTTCGCATCACGTTCTCTCTCGCGAACTTCCTTAGCATGCTTGAACTTCGCCTCAGCTTTATCCATGGCTTCTTTCATAGCAGCTGCAGATGCTGCTGCTGCAGCACTTCCAAATTCTTCTTTGTTAAAAGCATCTGCATTCTGGGACCTCCCCGTAGCAAAATCTTCTAGTTCATCTATTGATGAAACACCAGCTTGATTCGATGAACTTCTGTGATGGTTGAAGTTCTTGCTAGAATGCCGTTGATATGCATCGTCCTTTCTTTGTTCTTTTGATCCATGTGACTTTTGCTTAACTGCAAGGGGTGGCGGTGGTCTTGAAGGTGGTGGCGCACTAGTTGGCTGTGTGAAGAGGGGAATCTCAGCAACTGTGAGCCATATCTCATCTTCCGATTCCTCAGATCTTGGTGACTGATCGTTCATACCATTCCCACTATGCTTCTCTGAAGCAATGCCAACATGGACATCTGAATATCGGGCAGATTGTGACTTGGGAAAGATATTTTCATAGTTCTCAACAGAGCGTTGTTGAGCAGAATTTCTTTTGGGAGCAATTTGGACAGGGCTTGAGTCTCGGGCTTTGCTCGAGTTGTTCAAATCTTTTGGGCCGTCATTCACCGCCGAGTTAAACAAGGGTTCTGATTTTGGGGCATGGTTGAAGGTTCTTGAATCTTCAAACAGACTGCTGTTGCCATCACTGTCTTCATGGCTTTTTCCTTGATTTTTTGCAGTTTTACCGAATTCATCCAAAGGATCCATGAATACTCTAGGGGATGGACCATCTAAGGATGAAGTTGTTTCAAGAACAACAAAAGGGTCACCTGCCATGCTAGCTGTTGGCTTAGATGTTGACATGGAAACCTTCTTTTCTTTAGTACCTATAGAATCTCTGAAGTTAAGAAAATGATAAAAGTTAGTAAGTAATGTAGTAAACATGTCAGAAAGAAGTTAAAAACTGAGATAAAAAGCATAAGGAGGGTAATGATTCATTTAACCACAACAAATTCACAAGACCCTCTAGTTTCTGCATGCACGACATTAAATAATTTATTAGCCCATTAAATCAAACATTAGGATCCAATTCCTAAGCATGTATGGAAATAAAATGTACAAAGTCTCTCAATTTATAAGTACAAGAATATTTAGACAGCATGGACTTTATATTATTCATATTTGACAAGGTTAAAATTTCTATGGACGATTCAGAAGCACAAGAATCTGCACAGTTTTAGTATTTTACTTGACTTGATAAGCTTTTGTCCATATATCAACAAAAAACACTCTGTTAAACAATACAAGGAAAATGTATTAAATTGTTTCAATGTAAACTTAGCATGGCTAGTGCGTCCACTCAATATGTATCCAACAGTTGTTCTCAAGAAGATAGGAAACGACCTCCAAGAAATATGTGACAGGGTAAACAATTTATAATAAAATGCATTTATTATGAAAAAAAAACTTAGAAGCTAACTGAAAGCAAAGTAAACCAGCTACTGGTGGTTTTAATATTTTGTAAACAAATAGAAGTATTTATATCTGCAGTCAGTATTATGACAAGACAGGATATTGATCACGCCTAAGAAGCACTATTTTCATTAACTGTAAAATCAACTTTTAAAATCCATCAAAGAGCATAATTTTTAATCAATGTATCTCAGTTGGCACACAAAACTCACATGTTATGAATTGTATAGAGTTCTACAAGTAATGCAACATTAAAGAAGGTCTCTCAATTCACTGAAAATTGTTCAAACATCTTATCATTCTACTGGTCACTCATACAATACAAATACGAACCAAATACATATATTAAATAATTGAGTACAGTTCTAATGAAACTTGCCCATGGCCTGGTACTTATGATATAAAAAGGACAGACCCAGTGCTGAAAGCTCCCACACAACTTGGGGCCTGGGAAAGGATTATATGAGGCAAGCCTTACCCCTGCAATAAATTGCAGAGAGGCTGTGTCGAACACAGAACCTCTAAATTACTTACATTAAACCCCAAAAACCCTTGGTTGAGAAGATGCATCGACGCTGGTACAAATACTTCTATAAAATGTTAGATATGTTTTTGAGATTTTTTTGCAACACGTTGTTTGAATACCAATACAAACCGACCACAGCCCCAGATTCCCTAGTAAAATATGAGATAATTTTTTGCAGCATGAAGCCCTAAGTATAACCATAATTGCTTTAATATCTACATGGTAGGAATTACCAAATCAACCTAGGACACGTAAGCAAGCTAAAATCTGAAACAGCTGATAAATGAGGAAGCATAAGGGCTCCTTTGGAACGCAAGAATTTCACAAGAATTTCTTAGGAATTTCATAGGAATTAGTTCAATTTCACAGGAAAAACGCAGGAAACAAGAAATATTCCTCCATTCCAAAGGAGGCCTAAATCTGTCCAACCCAATAAGCATTCACAGGATCCAGCCGTTACCAAGTACCCATAAAGCTACTGGTTCAGTCAGTCAAACTACCAAAATTACAGCTACCTTGCACACCTAGACAGCGCGTACCGACAATGTAGCGCAAAACAATGCCATGCACATTGAATTGCAACAAAAGTACTAACCTTCGCCGCGAACGGCTACTCCCGCCAAAGCCCGGGATCAAATCGTCGAACCCGGCTGACGCAGAAGCTGGCTCCCTCTTCTTCCTCTTCTCGTCCAAAACACTCTCTTTCCCAGCCTCCGGTTTCTTCCCAAGCCCCGCAAGCAGATCATCATACGCCGGGGGTGGAGCGGAGCTCCCCACAAACACTTCATCATACAGCGCCGACGAGCTCTTCACCCCGGGCACCCCGTCGAAGATATCCTCGTCGTAGACCGGCTTGTCGAACACCGGCATGGACGTGTGCTTCGACCTGGGCGGCGCCGAGGGCTCCTTGAGCGAGTCGAAGATAGAGTCGACGCCGGACGGCGATGGACCGAACTTGGACGGGGCGGCGGACCCGAACAGATCGTCGTACGATGGCGCGGCGCCGGACCCCGGGGTGGATCTGGTGTTAGGGTATGCGGATCCGGAGGACGGCATGGCGCGGGCGGCCGCCATGGGCGCGGCCTTCCCCTGCGGGCGGAGGCCGAAGTCGCGGGCCAGCAGGCCCTGGAAGTCGTCCATGGCCCGCTCGCGCCGCGCGAATCGCCGGATCCCTGTCCCGCCCTCACACTCGCGTCGCCTCCGCCTCCAGCCGACCGTGCAAAAACGCTGGCCTGCGAGCTCGGACGACGAGTGGCGAGGTGGATCTGCGCAGACAGACAGGAGGATTCCCGACAGGGGCGCGAGGCGCGAGGCGACGATCGGAGGAATGCCGAGGAACCGGTCGCAGACGCGGTGTGGTTGCCGGAGACGGAGCGCCGCCGGAGAGCTCGCCGGAGGCGACGGAGGGGAGGGTGGGGAGAGAGAGGAGTGGACGGGGTGGGGCGAGAGAGACGAGGGGGGCGGTCTGGTCTCACGCGGCGACTGTCTCGGTGGTGGGGTGGGGTCTGTCTGGCGGGCGAGGCCCGGACGGGCGTGGAGGATATCATATCGTCGCTGACGGTGGGGTCTCTGTCGAGTGGACCCGATCAAAAGTGAGAGGTGACGTCAGAGTGGCCGGTCCCACGTGTCTGAGGATAGAAAGTTGGGTGGTGGACTCGGATTTCGGTGAACGCGAGCGCGTCGCGTCCGTGGCGGCTGCGGGTCCACTGGTCATTGTCTCCGGACTCCGGAGAGCGGTGGTCCGAACTCCGAAGTCCGACTCGGCAGGTGGGGTCGGCAGGAGATATGTGTACTTGGAGGCAAGCCGGTGGTTCGCTTCTTTTGTTTTTTCCAATAAAAGGATTTCACAGCATTGTCGTATCTCCTGAAGCTTGTTTAGCAAAATATTAGCTACTCTCTCTGTTCCATAAAAAAGATTATATTTTTTAATTTTTAAACTTTAAATTTGATCACTTATTTTATTTAAAAATTTGTGAAAATATAATTTATTTTATTATTAATTTTTTATCAATAAAAATACTATATTTTGTTTTGAATAAAACGATTAGTCGTGGTTTTTAAAAGTCAAAAAATGATTTTTTTTTATGAGACAAATTTCATTCTAAAAAACCTTGGAGACGTGTGTGTTGCGTGGTGTAGTGATGGAAGGTGTACTACATTATAAAAATATTAATATTTTTATATTTAGTTAAAGCACAAGTATTATATCTCTAATTAATAATATTTAAAAATAACTAATTTTAAATGAAAAGAGTTACATACTGTAATAATTTGTTTCATGATGTTCATATATAATACTCTCTCTATTTCAAATCATAAATATTAAGTTTTTTCAAATTATAAATCATTCTCACTTTTTAAGATACTTTTTTCTCTTTCTAATACATCTTCACTCTATCTCTTCTCTTATTTTTAAAACATCTATTTATTTTTTTTTTAATTTCTATATCCGAAATCAAAACGACTTATAAAATGAGATGGCGAGGTGAGACGATGAGAGTACATCATAATATTTCATTATTAATGATTAAAGTTAAAAAAATGAATTGAATTAAGCCTAAATGTACTTATATTTTCGGACCCGAAATCAAAACTAAAATGAGACGGCGAGGTGGGACGAAGAGAGTACATCATAATATTTCATTATTAATTATTAAAGTTAAAAAAATGAATTGAATTAAACCTAAATGTACTTATATTTTCGGACCCGAAATCAAAACGACTTATAAAATGAGACGGCGAGATGAGATAAAGAGAGTACATCATAATATTTCATTATTAATGATTAAAGTTAAAAAATGAATTGAATTAAACCCAAATGTACTTATATTTTCGGGCAGATGGAGTAAGACTATGTCGTATTTGTCTGAAATTACTGTTCCGACTCGTCAACAGATGGATAAAAGATATCGGTAGGATCAATCAACTACGCGAGACACTACCATCATTCATTAGTTTAGTTCACCTCTCGAATCTGTAGCATTTCACCACAACATGTTTTTTTCAGTTGTTTCTGTTCATCTAAAATTGAACTTGGCCACCTGTTCAAGTAACAAAAACGCCCAGATCGGTTTCCAAGCACACAGTACAAGAGCACAAGTCTTATGCAGCTTAACATGCACAACTTTGGCCATACTCGATATGGCCACTGCATACATATGAAAGAGATTATTACAACTCACTGTGATCTTTTAATTCCTTTATCATTGTTCTTTACATGTACGCTTCTGCCAATTTGCAGAATAGCGACGAGAAAAGGAAAACAAAAAAGAATAGGATGTATAGGCCAATGACCACGGAGAATTCAGGTGAGAACAACTAAATTGTGTCAATCTTGGCTCTCAGAGACTTGGTTAGGCAATCTAATTACAGGGGAGTGTCGGAGGCACCTGCTCCTGCGGCTGGGGCAGAGAAAATTCCGACTCATTTGTGCATGCCAACTATCTAGGGACTAGCACTATATTGCAACTGTACAGAAAGCGGCGTTTTTATTTCAACTACATGAAGTAGGATAGGTTCTCCTTCTTTCGCGACCCACCTTCACCGTACTGGTTGTTCCACTCGAGAAGTTCCTTCATGTTTGTTGAGTCAGATGAAACGCTAGCACAGACCTGCAGCAAATTATTTAACTTGTTATCATGTGGTCAACAGGCAACCAGGGAAAAAGTATTCTCAGTTCGTAGTGTTAAATTATTAGATAAATAAATGCACCATTCCCTAACCTGCTTATGTGCAAATTTAAAGTCGTCCATTTTAAGATCACGAATTGCCTCACTTCCATACGGTGGAGGATCAGGCCTACCTTCAGCTCTCGCCAAACTCTTCTCCTGCATATAAAGGTGGGACATTAACACCAATTAGCACGCCAGGGAGGAATTACATAGGCTTAAATATAAGAATATAAATGTTGCGCACACCTGATTTTCTTTCTGAAGGAGCTCATGAACTGGGCGCAATGCTGCAGTCACACAGAGATTCTACAGGGAGGAGAAACAAGATAATAAGCAGCTTTCCTTCTCACTGCTGAAAAGCACAAGGACGGCACAATCAACATACTTTCAAATCGCTCCCTGAATATCCGTCAGTCATATTGGCAAAGAGCTCAAGGTCCACATCTGTTGCCAACACTTCTTTGGATAATATTACTCTCAAAATCTTTTCTCTATTTGATGCATCAGGAAGGCCCACCATCAATCTGTCAATACAAAGTAGTGACAAGAGTTATCGAGCTGTGTTGCATGTCTGTGTGCATGTGTGTGCGTGCGTGGGTGCATGCGTGCGTGAGGGACCTACAACCTACCTGCGAGGAAACCTTCGAATAACAGCTTCATCAATGTCAAATGGTCTATTTGTGGCTCCAAGAACCAATACCCGTTCTTGTTCTTTAGTACGCAAACCATCCCAATTTATCATAAATTCATTTTTCATTTTACGCGTGATTTCATGTTCACCTGAACTCTCTCTCCTTCCTAGCAAACTATCAACCTGTAAAAGAGGTAATAAATGTAATGGCAGTTGCAGAAACATTCAAAAAGAATAACACAAGAAATAAGCCATTTGTTCACAAACCTCGTCAATGAATATTACAGCAGGAGACAATTTACTTGCCAGAGTGAAAATGGCCTTCACATATTTCTCTGCTTCTCCAGTCCACTAAAACAGAATAAAATGGCATCAGACTTTAACAAGGCGGGAAATTTGGCAGTTATTTTGGTTGAAGAGTACCTTCGATGTAATGGCTGATATGGATACATCAATAAAGTTTGCTCCTGCTTCAGCTGCTACTGCTTTTGCGAGCATAGTTTTACCTGTTCCAGGAGGTCCAAAAAGCAATATTCCCTTCAAAGGCTGACAGAGAGAAAAAAAACATGTCAGTAATTCTTCAAAGTTGACTGATAGCTAGGAGCTGACATTGTAAAAAGGAATGACATCTTTTTTGGTTAGTACTTCAAATATATCAGTGCCCATTTAAAATTAGATGAACATACGGTACACACCTTTCTTAGCTGACTTTTACTAAACAATTCAGGTCTTTGTAGAGGGACCATCACCAATTCTTTCAGTACGTCTATTACATTGTCCAGGGCAGCAATGTCCTCAAAGGTAACTCCAATGTCTTTAGGTGGGATAACATTTGACAGAAGGGTTTTCTCGAATTCATTCTCTGTGGCCACATCCTGCCAAAAGTAATAAATGTCAGTGATATATCAGCAACGTACTTCTGAAGTACTCCCCCCTCCCTCCGGAAATATTAGCATTTCTGGGTTTGTCAGTAAAAGAGTTTCAATTTTTACTAATAGTATCTCAACAGATTCATTCCTTGAAAGACCAAGAATTACATATTATGGTAATTAGTTTTATGATGAATCTAAGAATACCATTTGTACTTTATCAAACATCATAAAAAGGCCAAAGTTGAAACTGTTTGACTTTGAAAAAAACCCAGCAATGATAACATTCCTGGACGGAGGGAGTATCAGGGTATTTAATCAATTAGAGAGGGAAAAGAGAGGTCACCTTTAGCATGCTCTTTAAACTCTTGTTTCCACTCTGTGTATTCTGTACTACACTGATCGCATGCTTGAGGCTGTATTCAAAATGCTAAGTCAGTATTCTGCAGAAGGGATGACTGAATTTGAATCAAAGTGGGATAAAAGATTAGCAACATTGTTTTACCATTTGACCGAAAGTACCAATTTGGCATCCTCAGGCATATTTGATTTATTTTGCTGAAGGTGATAACTAACAGCATATCCAACAATACTATCCACATCTGAAACAAATTGTGAGTGATCATATTATTAAAAGCTAAAAATGATAGAATTGACTATGAGCATTGAAATGGAAGGACAATTTACATTGGCTAGTCAGTAATTGATCACTGATGGATAACTCGTCAAGATCGTCGCATTTAATTCCTCTGCTGGTCAGAAACTACAACGACAAGCCAATGTCAGTGTCATATTAGCAATGTACTCTGAAGTTCAGTGTCATGAATTCTGAAATTCTTATTAGGAATGTAAATGATAGAAGAAGACATGTCCATAAAAATTATCAGAGGCTAACATTCTTTCATTTATTGCCTTGAAGTTTGAGGTCATTTCAATGAAAATATTACAGAACACTGCTTGCACAGAAATAAATTCAAGAGCATATGAAATTGATAAAGAAGTATGTTGATCAAATAAAGTCCACTTTACTCCCTCCAACTCCAAGTTTAGCCTAACTAAAGATAACCCCCTAAACTAAATTTTTGTTTACTTTATCCCCAGTATTTGTCAAATTGGTTCACTTTTCACCTTGTCTCCAGTCCAAAGTGGTTTTGATGACATAGCTCGACACAGGATTATTCATACATAACATTGGCCCATTCAAGAAGTAACTAGGGTGAACTCTTGGGTGCACATTGACGAGGATGACTATGCCATAATGAAGGGAGAAGCAGAGCGATTAGGGCAAACTCTTGGATGGAGATTGACGACAATGGCTAGCACCACCTTGGAAATGCATGTCCGGTCGAGTCAGTAAAATTGTTTTGACCTAACTTCACTCTCCTAAACCGCATTGGATTGGAGAGAAAAGGTAAGGTTTGGCACATATGGGGTTTGAATAAACCAAATTTTTGTTCAGGGGGTTCTGGACTAGGGCCAAACTCGGAAGGATTAAAGTGGACTTTATCCATCAAATACAGTACCACTACCATAAAGTTTTATTTCAGAACTACTTCTATATGATGGTCACACAACACACATAGGAGTAAAAAAAGCCACAGAATATATTTAACTTCCCAAGAAAATGGCAACATCAAAATCTTAAAAAGAAAACCCTCAATTGTAATTTACCTTACGAATGCTAAGAACATTGGCTTTAGCTTTAAGAGTCTGGGTGTCACGTTCTAGTTGTTTCTTCAAATCTGATAGTTGTGCTTCATTCTGCCCAACGAAAAAATATATTGTTACATTAGGTAGTATAGATAAGTCAGGGCTCAATTGGTAATAAACACACTTAGGGATGACACTACCTGTGGAAGTTCAATGGAAATTTTGTTAGGGAAAGTCTTAGTTAGGTGTTCTGTTGACTTTGTAGCACATTTGTTTCTATCATGTGAATTACTCTCATTGGTATCCTGCATTTAGCATTGTTACAAATATGGATCAAACACCAGGGCGATATTAATATTACTATTGAACCATTAAATTACAACAAACCCAAAAAACCTCAGTACTTCATGAACCTCTATAGACCCATAAAAGGTAATGCAGAAAATAATAATATTTTACCACTAAAATGTCAAGTAGTGTCTCGTAGCCACTAGAATGCTTTGGAAAGAGAGATCTTCTAGGACGCGTCTACATAACAATCAAGAGAACGCTATTAACATAATTTGAACTGAAAGAGGTAAAGCATGGGACCAACCATTTTCTCCAGCTCTACCTCAAACATGCTGTATTACACATTAGGCCTTAACAAATTGTGTTCCATAACACCTTTCGTATAAGGTGTACAAGTGTACCTGATCCTTGCAGCTCTCTGCCTCAGTGTGAGACCCAATTATTAGAACACCAGGTGGAAGCGCGCTTCTCAGTGGTGCATGCGATTCTGTGTACTCAGTGAATGATTTTGCCACATCTTTGAGTAGCACGATCAAATTGCTGCTTTTTACCTCTTCTGAAATGAACTGAAACATGATGAAGGCAGAAAAACATATTATTGTAGGCATTAAGAATACATTTATCAGCAATGATCACCTGACACCCATTACCTCTATTAGTGTGCCTAAATATAGGCTATCGACTTCACAAACAGATGAGTCTAGTTGAAGGTCACCAGCTGCAGAAATGACAGATTATGAAGATTACAAAGAAAATCAACAGTTAATAAAATCACCATCTCTTAGGAAGTTCAGGCTAACCATGACAAAAGAAGCCATGCTTTTCCTCACATAAACCTCCAAGATCATTACCATTAGGGATCTGATAATTAAATCTAACTCCAATTTTGGACAACATATTTTTCTCGAACACAATCACAACTATGCCTCGAGAACCACAAGATGGGACCCTATAATAAATCAAACAATTTTTATCAGAATGAAAAAGAAAAGTATATCAGGAACAGAAACACAATAACATGACAATAAAAGCTAGATCAATCAATGTTACTGATCCAAGTATACAATATATCATACAATATATCAACCATAAACTCTGTTTAAAAAAGCCACCGCCTAGATCACTTAAGAACTACCTAGGCGCTAGCAGGGTTGACAAAACCGGTGAAAACCGGCTGCTTTTCGCGGTTTCGGTGAAACCGGTTGACCGGTGTTCGGTTTAATAAATTCAAAAAAAATTTGAAAATCCGAAAACCGGTCAAATCGGTCGGTAAACCGGTCAAACCAAGCGGTAAACCGGTAAAACCGGTGAACAACTGCTCAAACCGATTTGGTTTCAAATTCAAAAAGGATAAACAGGAAAAACCGGTCAATAAACCGGAAAAACCGAGCAGTTCTCTCAAAATTTTGATTTTCGAATTTGTCCGGATTTTCCAGTTTACTGTAGCAGTTTTCTGGTTTTCGTAAAAACCGGCCAAACCGGTGCCAGCTGATTTTCGCAGCAGAAACGGTTTCCAAAACCCTAGGCGCTAGGCGGAGCGCCACCACTTCGTTTTCAACTAAGATGCTAATTAAGCGTTTTCCTCTATTTTTGTTAATAATTATGTAATCACATACAGTGTTTTCCTTACTTATCTCTATCTTTTTATATTTATTATCCAAAAGTACAAACGCCAAGATGTCACTTGGGAATGCCTAGGCGCTTAGGCGGTGCCCAACCGCTTGCTTAGTTTCTCTGCTTCTTAAACACTGACCATAAACTCTCAGTCTCTCAGAAGGGTCTTCAACCAGCAGAAGCACCATTTATGAAGTCAGATTTTATCGCTCTTCTATGTTTCCTTTAATCGATAAGAAAAAGGTTCGATATCCTCTGATTTCACGCATGACAAAAGCTCAAGAACACAAGAGGGTCAACATTTAGTTTTGAGATGATATAAATTACAAAAAAGCAACATATAAGGAAAGCCTGGTTCACGTAGTTCCCCCATGTGCAGGCTCTGGGAAGGATCCGACCACTTTGGATCTTCTGTATACTGCCTTTCCCTGCATTTCTGCAAGAGGCAGTTTCTAGAACTCAAACCAGTGACCTCATGGTTATAAGGCAACAGTTTTACTGTTGCGCTATGGCTCCCCTCCTAACCAAAAGCAACATATAATGACAACAAATCATATATAAAAAAAAATCTCTAGACACCCAAGATCCATTAATTAAAGTTAAAATAAAATAGGAATGCATATAGCTCCAAGAAAAATGGATCTGTATCAACCTTGAGCAGCCCAAACCAATGTATTGCACTTTATCCCCTGCACAAGGAATAAGATGTAAGAAAATAAAGTCCAAGTAAAATTTGAACATAACAAAATAAAAGGTGCTCCTAAACCTTCTCTGAAATTGTTTTTGTTTGATTTTTCTTCTGTTGAATGCTGTTTTGGTGACGGTACAGGACGTAGTAAGGATGAACCAACAATATTATCTCCAAAACTAGAAGACGGAGAATCATTCCCCCTCCCATTCTTTGTAGATTCTTGAACCTTGGGAGACATCTGTACAGATTATCTTTCAGTACTTAGTAAATATTTTCATTATTTCTGCTGATATATTGAGAAATATGAATGTATAATAAATATTCTGACTCTATATCATTAGGTAAACTGATGCAGAACTTACATCACATAATAGAAGAGAATCGACCATGAGAAGTCTAGCATCGAACTGCTTTGCAAGGGCCTTTATCAATGTTTCCTGATAAATTTCAGACCCTAGAAAACACGTTGGTGCAAAATAGTCAGACACCAAGGAAATCACCATGCAGACATTACAGTTACACACAACTGCAGGTCTTTAGTTCATTGCAATAGAAATAATACAATAACAAATTATGGAATTATACCTGCCGGGCCAGTCAATAGAATTCTCTGGTTTAAAGATGAAATTTCTGAAAAGTGGTTCACGAACTCCTTATTTTCCATGTGTATGAATGCAGATGACAAGAGTACATTCTTTGTGCGCTCACTGCAAGAAATGTGCCCAGATTTATAAAAAAAAAAGGTGAGAGAAGAAATGACACCTGCTATACAAATTTGGCATCCAAGATACAAGAAATACAGAGCACTGTAAGAAATAAGCAAGGACTAATAAAAACAGTGTCCTCAAGGAAACACAACACAGGCTGAATCAATTCAGAATCATGAGTATGAGAAACTATTAATTTAATATTTGGAGAAAGATCAAGAATTGACTAGCAAGCTACTATAAGAAATTATTCAGAAATATAACATGAAAACAAAAAGACTCGTAGATACTAGAAAGCTGTTAAAGCAAATTCATGAAACACTAATCCATACCTGAGATAATATGGGAAATTATCAAGGGTTACTTCAATATCCTTTGGGCTAAGAAAGCCTTCCTTCAGTACATCTCTAAAGGTTTGATGTCCACTCGGGGATAAAGTGACCAGTGGATTAAGAGTTCCCACACAATCGCTCTGATTTTCAAGAGCTTTCAAGATCCACAAGTCAAGTCAATCTCTGATAAAGCTGCTCTACAGTATGGAAACTGATCTGATCTTATTGGTAGTAACTAGTAGACATACCAGATTCTACTACTCTCTGGTTATTCTCTCCAGCTGATGCAGAAGGGACTACTATTTGGTCCCCCAAATCGTTAGGAACAGATGCCAATATCATGGCCCCAGCAACAGATGACCTGTCGACTGTTTTGTTTTCTAAATGAATACTCTTCACATTAGAAATAGGAGTTTCTAAAAGGGCAAGAGTAGAGATCGGCACTGCTTTAGCAACTTTGTCACTAAGAGGATGCAGAAAAATCTGAGAGAGTTAAGGATCACTCGCAAGACATTTCCTCACTAGCCAATTATGGAATTACCTACTAGCATATAAAATCTATCGGTGAAGGACAGATAAATGAAACGCACATATCTCACTGTATGAATATGATCTGTTAATATACTAAAAAAAGGTGAGCTTTTAAAAAGGATACATAAGCATGCTTGTTAAATTCGCCGAAAACAACTTCATCCCCTCCAACGAGGGGGACTTTGGTGCCTTTTCTAACCCTTCTACCATTTACATGGACTCGACCTTTTTCACCTGTGACTTGTAACTCACATGGGCCTCCTTGCTGGGATGAGAAATAAACAATGTTGATATAAAGAGCCAAGAAACATAAAGCATAACTTTTTCAACGATAAAGATGCATAAAATACCTCGAGATGACGCAATATGCATAAAAATCTGCTGACAGCTTGGCCATTCAAACAGATGTCACACTGTTCTCCTCTGCCAACAGAAATTTGATTGCCAAGGATGGGAAAATGAGGAATCTGCAAACATAGATGGTTTATACTCAGTTTGGACATTGCGACCACACAGCAATAGAGAACAAATACCGGTGTCACCAATATGGAAAACAATTTTGAACCAGCTTATTAACAAGAAGAAAGATAACATACATATGGGTTCGTTGAAATCGGGAACAGAAAAAGAAGCAGTGAAGATGTTATGTTCACATCATTTACACAGACAAACATTAGATTGCATTCACATCAAGAAAATTGTACCATAACTTCAGTGACGCTTGACTATTTATGGTTGATTTACTACAAATAAACGATATCTTTTTTCATAATTTCATTATTAGGAGGTAGTAATTACATCAACCGAACAGGCAACTGAAAAAAAGTCCTTAAGCGAGGCACACGAGCAAGTTATCAATAAATAAACGCTTGCAAGCTCAACTGCATGTACTCGCTTATAGAAAAGAAACCAGTAACTAAGCCGACTTCCCACACTCCCCATAACAGATGACAAAAACATGTCGACAGTTCGACACTGCACAGAACGCTACTGTGTTATTGTCGAGAACACGTTGACACCGCACAGAATGCAACGAACATATTGAAGAAGTAACGCAAATGTCACGGCGAGTGTCGCAAGGAGACCGCGAAATTGTAAAGAAGCAAACCGCCGAAAACGGCATGAATCGTCAAGAAGCGGATTGTTCGTGCCCAAAGAACCGTCAAGAGCCCAGAGAACCGTCAAGAACCCAGAGAAGAACCGTCAAGAAGTCCCCCACGACCGCAACACCGAATCATGCATCGAGCCACCCGCGCCCAAGAGGATGTGGACAGAAACGGCGAAGCGGAAAGCCAAACATCGAACATTCGAACAAACCTGCGAGCACTGCGACAGCAGCTTCGCCCACGGCCGCCCCTCCCCCGCCACCTGCGCCTGGACGACCTCCGCCTCCGCGTCCGCCTGCGAATCCAACAAGGTTCAGCCGCGAGAGGCATCCGAATCCTGCCTCCACGGTGGGAGAATGAACAACTCACTAGTACCTTTCTGCGCTTGGCCGCCGAGGCGGAGGAGGAGGCGGTGTCGGCCGCGGCCCGTGACGCCAGCGGAGACGCCGATGCGGCGCGCTTCCCGCCCCTCCCTCGCCCCCTCCTCCGGCCCGCGCCGACGCTGGGGGACGCCGAGGACGCGCGCGTCTTCTTCACCATGGCCGGCCGGCGAGGCGGCGACGAGGGCTTCTCTCGCTTTCCGGAAAAGGAAAGGGAATGGAAGCCGAAGCCTCGGTGGATTCCCTCTTTACTTGGAGAGGGAAAAGCAAAAAAAAAGGAAAAAAAAAAAGAAAAAATAGCGGAGGCAGTGGGCGTGGGTGTGGGAGGAACGGCAGAAGGGAGATGGGAGATTTTATTTTATTATTTTATCCGGGCGTGTGGTGCGGCCCACACGTCAGACGTCGCTCTCAACTGCTTTCTCCAAAAGTGGATACTCGCTGGATTCTTTCTGGGCTTTTCTAAGGTTTATCATTTCCCGTTTTTGATCTACCTGAAATTCTCCGAGATTGGGCCGTAGTTTAAAAGGGTTGGATCTTAATTATGGTCCGTTTCGAAATAAAAAAAACTGAGTATATGCATTGTGCTTTTTTTTAATACTGTAAAGGCTTTCTGAATCATGCTTGTGTAACCAATTTTAATAGAATAGTTGAAGAAGCATAACTAGCTTTGGGCTTAAACTTATAGTATTATTATTCAACCGAATTCCCTCTGTTATGAAATTACCGTCGTTGATGAATTCAAATTTGAACGAGGCAGTTACAATAATTTTAGAACGAGCGAGTGAACTTCTGGAAAAGAGAAATCAACATTCGAATGACCTTTGGGAAACTGAAGTGTTTTATTTTTGCCATTTCTAAGGCCAGAATCATACGTACGTAGATGACTTCAGACGGAACGGGGCCACCTGAAGTGGAGCGGTAAATTCATAAGAGCTATAGTGTTCTGAATTTCTTTATTTTCAACCATCCAATTAAAAATCGATAAATCAGGTCAATCGATATAGTACTCATACAGTCCAAAAGGTAACTGTAAATTCTGACTGAACAGCGATTTTGCTACCGTATCAATTAGCAACACTGTAGCTTCCCTTACATTCTACTGTTTTGGTTGCTACAACCCCTGAATTTATTTCTTAACCCAGGGGATCTGAACTCTCTTCAGACAGGTACCAGTGCGAATAAAACCAGCCGTGCACTTTACAACTGTGTGCCCTACCCAACATCCCTGCCGCACTATAAGCTGTCTGAGCTGTGTTATGAACAGCTATACACATCTCTAACAAGCTGAAACCGTGCAGAAAAGTTGAGGACATGGCGTCGAATCGCGCAGCAAAGTTTCAGGGACGAGTTTGCTCACTGAGCTGAGCTGAGCTCACCGTCCTCTGCCTTGTTATTGTTTCTGCAGCCATGGATTCTTCCACGAAGCAGGGTTAACGCTGATGATCCCGCGGAAACAGTCAAACAGCCGAGCTGATGATCCCGCTGAGCTCGCCGACCGCTGGGCGGCTTTCGCAGTGGTTTACGGTTGGTCACTGCTGCCGCGGATAGTTCCTCGGGGCACAGCAACAAAAACAATTGGATCTTTCTGCCTGTTCTGTTCACCGCTTGTTTCTTTGAAAATCACCTTCCTTGCTCGCTTCGGATTGCATGCAGTCTATCACTATGCGTAGCTTAACTTTGTGATACTACAACTCTGAATTCATGCGACCACTGCAAGTGCATGTTTGTCCACCACGGCCGCCCCTTTCAAGTCCCCCCATCTTTCAGTTCAGTCCCCGTCAGAGCCCTCGCCTCGTTGGGCCATGCTGTAAACAGGGCAGTGCATGCTCGGAATCCTCTTCCGTGACAGCAACGGTTTACATGGCCGCCATGCCTGGCATCAAGGCTAATCACAGCGCCGGTTCGCTGTCCCTGTGATTGAGTGTGGTTAACGTGTTCGCTTGAAGTTTTTGTGCTGTGTCGTTGCTTAGAGATGCTTTGACCTGGTCTAGATTTTTCGGCTAGAAAGACGAAAGAAAGAAGAAGACTATGCTCAATTTCACCTATAAAAATATTGGTCGCCACTTTTTGGTATGTGTTCTCAGTCCGTTTGTTAAGTGTTTGCTTGTGAGACTATGCATATGAATGTTTATATAGATTTAGAATTGAGATTCGAAGCTACTTGATGCATAAGTACCATGAAGACGAAGAGCAGTGTTGAAGTGTACTTAGATGTAATTTCTTTGCGATCCATACTGCTTGTAATTGAAAAAATGTACTCACCGATAATTTAATGTAATTCTTTTTTTGCTAAAAAAAGGCATTCTTCTTTGCTCGTTCTTTCTTGCCAAAAAAAATCCAGTTGCCATGCGTCCATGATTGGTTCCAATAGTGTGTATCTTTATGAGCTACAGAAATGTTGATCAGCAGCACATGCTAATAAATCCCTGAGTGTCGAACAGTGGGAGAAAAGAATCTAAACAAATCCATTTATTAGTGCCCATGCCAACTAAATTCCAAAACATTTCGTAAAGAGATTGTTTGGATTCTTTCATTTTATAGGAATTGAAATCTACATAATGAGTTAGGCTATTTTGCTTAGAATTTAGCATTCTACCACTTTTCTAAGCTCACAAGTAAGCTTATCTCAAATTCATAGAGTGAGAGATGTAATTTTATTCTCTAACTTATAACATATTTTTTTAACTCACTTCTCTATAATAAAAATTCAATATACAAGTATGTCCCTTATATGTCTAACTATAAATATACAAATATATTTCATATACAACTATATTAGTTTAATTAATCTATATCTAAATTGTAATTCTCAAAATAAATTCAATTCCAAAGATCCAAACGGCCCTAAGTTTCAAAAAGAATGTTCCTGCCAAGAACAGAATGCCTCAGGTTCATTTTCACGTTGCCCCACCGCTCTGCTATTTTCCTCATTTCAAAGATGTGGCAAACTTAAACTCTCTCCGTCTCAAAATAAATGTTATTTTATATTTTCAAACATGTACTTTTGATCATTCATCTTATTTAAAAAATTTGTGAAAGTAGTATTTATTTTATTGTTAAATGATTCATTATTAAAAATACTTAAACTTGACTTGTTTGTTTATATATTTTCGCAATTTTTTGAATAACATGGATAATCAAATATTTTTTTAAAGTAAAAAATATTACTTATTTTACGGAGGGAGTAGATACAGAGTCAGAACTCAGAAACACTTGACGAAGACGTGTGTAGCCGGACCTAAGAAACTGCCTTCAGACTAGATCACTGACCAAAACCAAAACTGGTAATAAGAAACAATATCCCAAGGTGGGAGTAAACTAAACTAATTTTGCTCTCACCATTTTTTTTTGCGATGAGTTTACTCCCACCGTACTCTTCCATTCTAAAACTATTATTGCCTATTAATATTATACTTACCAGCGACAATAATTTTAGAAGAGTTCCGCTAAGATAAACTATCTTTCCTTTTTTCACCTCCTAAGGTGAAACTCCGAATCAATTTGAACCGTCGAATTTTGAAGGAAAAAAAAAGTCTATGCAATGTCTCCGGCGAAATTTCCTTCTATGATGTAATTTTCTTCTCGATGATAGCATTTATTTCTAAAATAGTCACTTACCTAATATACACCACATGCAACTTTTTATAATTAGTTGATTCTCATCTAATTTAAATATTATAATAATTATTAATTATTTTAGTTCTTTTACCTCTAGAAGATAAAAGAACCATTTTTTCTCGAGATCTGTGTAAATGGACGGCTCACGTTTATTTAGGTCTACCGTATAATTTGCGTTTGAGTAGATATTATACTTAAAGAACAACAACAGTGCAACATGTATTGGTCAATAATGTTAGAATAGATGGAGTATTATACTTAAAGAACAACAACAGTGTACTTGTATTGGTCAATATTTATGTACTTGTATTGGTCAACATGTACAAGTATACAACATGCTATAGTACTATATACGAGTATACGATATGCGGTAAATATAGGATATGGGCATATCATAACTCATTTTTTGCCATTGTTGCCGGCGAGCAAGAGGTACTTGTCCCTCCGTGTGAGCATAGTGCACTCGTACCCCAGCGCCGCCGCCAGCATGCTGCACGCGGTTGGCCACGTCGGTGCTCGCCACCTTCCCCTCCCTCACCGGCGACGTGTCGACCCTGTCGAGGAACTGCACCGTGTAGCACATCCTGGGGTTGGACGGGAAGTAGAACGGGTCCACGCCTTTCCACCCGCCGGCCGTCGTGCTGTAGAACATGCTCATCTCCACGGCGAGCGCGACGGGCACCACCCCGCTGTCTCCGCCGAGCTCGGCGAACAGCGGGCTGAACCGAAGCAGGAACGGCTCGCGGCAGGTGGTGCCCTCGGGGCAGACCACCACGCTAGGGCCGGTCCTAAGATTTTAGGGGTCGTTGCAAAACTACAAATTGAAGATTTTTTAAAACATTTATAAATAAAATGTACTATTTTGTAAAAAAAATATCAATTATTTTTTATAAATTTTGAACATCATAGTTAGACTCAAAATCATTGACCCCCTAACGACCGAGATTTTTCTTATTTTTTAATAAGTCTCGATCTTCTGTAACCTTACCAATCTCAGGAGGTTGGCGAACACGACATCACAAGCGATCAATCAAAAAATCATAACGGAAGTATTAAACAAAAATCGAGAATAAAAATTAACAAGTTAAACCAAATTATTAGAATAAAATCCTTCAAAAAAGTCCATCGGCACGTAGGCCGAAAACATCTTAGAGCAGATATATCACTATCGAGAATCCAACAAGAGCAGCAACAGAAGCATCAATATGACAGCAGTAGCGAACTTCCTCCACACAGGCTAGCTCGAGCGCAGAAGCGGACTTCACGGTTCGTCGGAGACCTAGTCGAAGTCAAAGTCAAAGCTGAGAGTATTCTCTCTGACAACAACAAATTAGAAAGCTGTGAGTACGAATACTCAGCAAACCGTCTACTACCTAACAACAATGTGTGCATGTAAATGGTTTCAAAGATAAAGGCATGGCTCAAGTGCTAAATGCAAGTTTAAAATATTTTATTTTATTTTAAAGATGCAAGAAAACTTTATTTTAAAACTATCAAATTTTATTATCTTGCCCCGCAAGGATCTCTGTTATCCTGGATGGAGATTCATTTTAAATGCCGATGTAATCTCCACACTCGGTCACAGCTCAAAGGCCGAGGTCAAAAATATTTTAAAATACAAAAGGAGGGAGAAAAACAAAACTACTCAACGAGGAGCACAACTCATCAACGAGGAGCACAACTCAAGGGTTGTCCTTCCAAAAGAACATGACAATACGCATTGACTATAACTCTGCAGAGCTTATGTACTTGGACCCACGAGAAGCATCATTGAGAACTACCGTCGTAGTCCTGACGAACACACAAGACCCGTCTACAAGTTTTAACTGACATCATCTGTCGTCCAAGATAGAGATCCCAAATACCTACGCAATCGGGTCCTGAAGCTGTGTGGAGCCTACCACTAATCAGGTAGGGTATATCGATGTCATGTGGGGAGTGATAGCTTTACACCACACTAACACAACACCGCCAACCTATGGGTAAACAACCAGTCTTAGCAAGCTTCAAGATCAAACCACTACCCATATAGAGTAACATAGTGTGCATGGTTGTCAACTGAGCGTACAAGGCTCGAAGGACTCGATCCCTAATTGCCGGAGCAGGCACTATCTCCAAACTCAACGCCAACAACAAGTCTCACGGAAAGATCCTAGCCTGGATCTTCTCGTTGTACTCGCAACAGATACGTCCACAGGGACTTCTCAAAAGTCCCCCAGCTCCTCATACTTCATCTTGCCCCCGCTAAATAGTTATGTATAGTTATTTACAAAACTCATACATTTGAATCACAGTTCAAAATTATTTAACACAAATTCCATTTTTTATAGTGATAGGTGTGAGATAAAAATAAATGCGACTAAGCATGACTAAGCATAAAAATAAAATAATTATTTAAAAGCAATCTTAGGGCTTATATTTGTGAAACAATAAATAGACACGGCTTAGAAATGTTGCTAGCATATTTTAAAATAGTTGACACGCAAATTAGGGTTGCAAATAAAATATGTAGTTTAAAATACTAGGAACAAAGATGATCAAGGAATACGGTATGCTTGGCAACTCGAGATCGTAGTCAGGATCGGGTCGTCGAACTGAATGTTCGGGCTCGCAAAAATCTTTCTCGAAATCCGTAGCTAATCACAACACGAACATGGGTTAGACACTAGGTACACGACAATTAAAACTGGTAATTACATCTAAATTGAAACTAGTAGGCTAAACGTGCGTAAAACGTTCCCTAAAAAATCCTACACGACATCACGACGAGACAAATTAACAGAACAATTTTAAGAAATGACTGAGTTCAAACGGAGTTTTCCAAAAATCCTAAAAGATCTAGATTACAAGGAACTAGATTAATCGCAGATCAATTAATCGCAACTAGATTAGCAATTATAAGAGAGAGAAATTAGATCTGCTCACCACCGATCGGACGCAGAAGAAATCGGAAACCGAAGACGCGTACTGTAAAACTCGGAACAGGCCGACACGCTGGAAAAATTGAGGACGATAGAAGAGGCAGGATCGCGAAAGCAGCATGAGGATCCACGAGCGAACAGTGACGCGCAGAACAGGTTGAAGTGGTGACAGCAACGCACGCGTGTGGAGATGGGTCAATGGCGCGGGATCGGACGGCGACGAAATCCAGATGAAGACCGAGCAGGCGACGGCTGACGGCGACGGGCGACGCAACGCGGAGGCCGGACGGAGATCGAGGCGACAAGATGACGCTGGCTGGCGGAGGGGAGACGCGGACGACGCGAATTGAGGCGTGGGAAACGGGCGCGGGAACTCGGCGTCGGTGCGCGGAGACGACGACAGATGCGGGGTCCAGCCACGCGACGTGAACCGGTACGGCGGAAGCAGGCGAGGAGAGACGTGCGGGAAGCGGCAGAGGACGCGGAGCTCGGAGGCGGCTGAAGATTTTTATAGAAAATAGGGAGGAGAGAGGGGAGGTGAGAGAGAGAATAAGAACGAGAGGATATTTATAAGAGGATTAGACAGATAGCAGGAGAGAGAGGATAAAATTGAGAAAATAATTAGAAAAATTATTTAAGGATTTAAAAATAAATTTGAAATTTTTAAAAAATAATTTTAGCCTCAACGAAAATTACGCGAATTAAATTATTTCGACACCGAAATAATTTAGAAAGAAGCATTTCGAATTAAACGAAACGAAATTCGAGACAGATGATATTTAATTGAAACAAAAATTGAGATAATTCGTCGTTTTATTAATTTGAAATTTACTTAGATGTTACACCCCCGCCGAGGAGCCGGGCCACGGTGGCGCCGTCGCGGGCGAGGTTCACGCTTGCCGATCGGGGACAGCAGGTCCGACACGCGGCTCACGCTGTAGGACACCACGCGCACCGCCCGGTCCAGCGCGGTGGACACGTACACCGGGTCGGCGAGCGTGCGGTGGTTGCTCACGTACAGCTGCCCTTCGGCGCCACCGCTGCCGTTCTCAGTGCTCCGCGGCGGCAGCGAGCCGCGGAGCCGCCACGACAGGCCGGTCGCGGCGTGGATCATCGTGGCGTACCGGTACGGCAACGCGAGCGCCACGTCAAGGCGGAACAACGCGAGGGCGCCGCCCAGGGGGAGCCACATGAACATCGCCGTGACGGCGAGCGGCATCGGCAGGAACGCTAGCCGGCCGTCGTGGAAGACGAGCGGCCTGGGGTACTCGTGCCATGGCAGGCGCCGCCACTTGCTCTGCTCCGCGTCGGTCGCCACGTACATCTCCTGCAGTAATATATTGCGTTCGTTCTTATATCGCAACGGTCAAGGACATCACTGGCATGCCATGCACGGTTACATCACAGCATGCCTTGCAAATGGACGCCACAGGTCGACGAACGAACTCCATGGAGCCTTCAGAGAATCCAACGACGTCGATGTCATCGTCGCAGCCACCCGCCGCCTTCTTCTTCTTCCTCAACTCCGACATCAACTTGCCACCTGCAACATCCTCAGCCAAGACGCCAGTGTAAAACCCCCAAACCGTCTTCATCTCCCTCGCCGCAACGACCGCGGCCGGCGGCACCTGCAGGTACTCCCTCAAGAACGGCTACACCATGACCCTGGGCATCGCGCTGGCCCACACCATCCTCGCGGGGTCGGCAGCCCGCCGCGCCACCTGAAGCGCCTCGGCAGTGGCGTCCTCCAGGAGCCAGCGAGGCAGTACGGCGCGGCCGGCGCGGAACCTCCCCGCGCGCAGCCCGCAGAAGGCGACCGCGGCCATGGCCCTCACGGCCCAGTCCCCGCCGCCGACGCCGAACAGGCAGGAGATGAACGGGTAGAGGAGCAGCAGCGCGAGGCTGCGGAGGAACCCGCCGGCCTCGAGGCTCGAGGGCGACGAGCATGAAGTAGGGGAAGAGGGAGCGCGACCGACGGAGCAGCGCGCCGTCGATGTCGACGACCAGCGTGATGCGCCCCGCGCCGGGGCCGGCGAGCCGCGAGGTCGGAGGGACGCACCTGTGGACAGTGGGAGGACGGTCGGGCGGCGTCCGGAGAAAAGTAGTGCCGGCCGAGAGGAGGGTTGTGAAGAGTTCCTGAGCCGCCGACGCGGGCATCGTCTTCCTGGCCATGGAGGAAGAGGAGCAAAGCTTCAGTTCTGTCACTGTTGCAGTTGCACCGCTTGCTTTGGCAGCTTCATCGTGTCATGTATGTGTATTTATATTTTATACACAACTTGTGCCAGTCTAATTAATTGATTTGTCACTTTGGCACAGTGCTAAGCGCCGTAATCAATGGTTGAAGGGGATATCAACGGAAACCGAATGGGTTAGGTGAGGTCTATTGGGTAACTTTATAATCCCTCCGATTTTACAGTACCGACTTTGATTGAACAAAACAATATCAGAGGGAGTGTTTTTTTCCTAGCCATATAATTCCTCCGTTTTTTAATTGTTGTCTTATTGACTTTTAACTCTAACTTTGAGTATTCGTCTTATTAAAAAAAAGTTTAACGAATATCATTTATTTTGTTATAATTTACTTTATTATTAAAGGTATTTTAATCACACTTTATAATTTTATATATTTCAATTTATTTTTTTAATAAAACGAATGATCAAAATTGATGTTAAAAGTCAATGACGACAATAATTAAAGAACGGAGGGAGTAACTTTTGAGATTCACCACGATGCCATGAATTAAACATTAGAGGAGCAAATGTTTGCACCATATTCCCAAACATATGATTCAGCACTATGAGAACTATGACCACCTAAGGGCCTAAGAGATGGGGAGGATGAAAGAAGGGAAATGTATCAAAAGAACCAATGTGATGAAGCAGAAGGAAGCGGGGAAGGTATAAGAAGCTCATACATTGTGTCAGGACATCAAACGTGAGCCGTGTCTCGTGAACTATCCAAGTCTACCAGGCATGACTACAAACCAAATGTCTCAAAATACAAGTGTCAAAGGGAGAAAAATACAATTATCATTTATTTAAAAGAGATGCCAGATACAATGGAACGGTTCAGAGGAACGATCCGCCACTGACAGTGGGTCAGTATGTGGGCTAGCCCCCCTACTGGCTTACCGGTGGGTGACACCGCGTGCTACTCAGAGGAATCACATCTAGATATAGTATGGCTTTTGGATGGATGCAGTCCATTTATTGAAGATAAAGATCGCAAAACCAAAGGAAGTGGAGGTGTGAAATATAAAATGTTAAAGATTTTTTTTCTTTGAAAACATGGATTCATTAAGGGAGCACAAAAATGTGCAAAGCGGCGTGTACATGAAAGAAAAAAATTAAAGAAACAAAAACTGAGCATAGTTTTTGTTCTTATGGGCCTGAATTTTTTGTGATTGATATAAGCTTTGTGCCATGCGTTTATACAATTCATCTGGAACCAACTCCAAAATTTAAGGACAGGAGCAGGACCAGCTTGGAGGGGCTGTCTGGATTCAGACAGATTAGAGATTCAGAGGCGAGTCCATGAGGATGCTCCTTCCGATCTTAACAATGTCAATGGTTCAGAGAGTAGTGACGACTTGGTTAAACAAATGTTCCTCTTTTAATTTCTTGAACTGGGTCTTAGCTAGATGCAGCAGTCAGCATGGAAATCCATTATAGGCCTTGCCACGACTTGCAAATTTGGCGATGGTCTTCATCTGCATGAATTAGAGGACCAAGATGCTTCAATGCAATGTAGAAACTCGTTGGAGCGAAGTTTGGTGATCGGTACAAGCCCATAGATGAGCTTGACCAAGTGGAAAAAGGTGCTATCTCATTTGCACCAAAACGACAGGATAATTTTCAGCAACATGCCAATAGTATGGTGCGTTTTATAAACAGATTTTAGTAGACTCCCTGCAGAAAGCAGCCAATCAGAATATGGGCGATCTTCACCAGCCTATACACCAGATGTTCAGCAGATTCTGAACTATGGTAAAGTCTTGTTCTTTGAACTTCACTTTAGCTTTGCAAATTTCAGTTATTATGTCCATTACAACAGCTCAACACAGTTCATATCTGGGAGATACCTCAAATGCTCAAGCATTGAAGCTGGCATTTGTTGGGAGGGGCACCAGGAGTTTGAGGGGACCATATTGTGCTCCATCAGGGCCAAGGCTTGTACCAACAATATGAACTTTCAAAGAAGTTTGACTTGAGGTAGTAAAAAGAAACAACTGTCCAATTTGAGATAAGAAAATCGATCTGAATGTTGTTCTTTAGGATGCTGTTGAACTAGATGCTCTACAAAAAGCTACCAAACTGGTGTTTGATAAACTAGATATCTGTACTCTATATAAATGATCTAGTTCTTTACTTTTGTTAGTAACAGTATTTGCTGTGCTGAAGATTTCATGTCTTCTTGGTCCCCGAATGAATTCAGAATAAAGTAAACATAATGCAGCTTGTTTGGTCATCTATTGTGAAGCTCATTTATAAAAAAGGGGAAATTTCAGCTGACAATTTATTATTATAAAGCCATAGGCCAACAAACATGTCATCATAGAAGACTCTAAAGTTCGCACGTCTGTTACAATCAAACTATTCACAAGATGCTGTAATGGCCGATGAATGTATGATACAATAGAAATTTCTAAACGGGAAACATGTACACAAGTCTCAGTTTTGAAATTTCCTTTATGATTATCATCTTTCTATCTCTCTCGGTGTCCTCTCTCCAAGTGTAATGTAATGAAAAAATTTACCTATAGAATTATGAATCAATTTGCATGATTGATTGCTGTAGAAGATTCAAAACACACTACTCTATGCTTCATGCTGATCGAATCTGGGCTTAGATGAGCATGGTCACAGTAAATCAGCCTTCATTTTAATTGATTACTTATCTTTGTTAAATTTGTCATTTGGAGTCCTCCTTCCTCCCGTGCTGCTCATACTGAGCTGGTTCCTATATCTGATTGGTGTTTGCAGCTTTCTCTGTGAAGACTGTGATAACGGCGACTTACAAGATGGATTTATATTCCTAAGTGGGTCACAAAGCACGGGAAAAAGTTAGCCATCTGCATATGGTAGTTCTAAGTAAAACATGGCAACTGAATTCTCACCTCGTTGGTGTAGCTTCAGGCTTCTTTATAGTTGAGGTGCCTCTAATGACAGCAGGACTAGCTTTTAGTCCAATGGCTGACACCACCACTTGGTCAGAACAGCTAGTAGCTGAAGGACCGAATTTGTGTGAGCCCTCCGATTGTACTGATTCAGTCCCACAGCTTTGCCGCATAGGACTGTATTTTTGATAGAAAGAAGTTGGAAGCTGTGCTGTGTCACGCTCCACCGCTTGCAAGGAATTAGAATTCTCAAAGCGTTTGTCACAAACAGCAATC
The DNA here is from genome assembly GCA_001602315.1 of Zoysia pacifica. Classification (NCBI taxonomy): domain Eukaryota; kingdom Viridiplantae; phylum Streptophyta; class Magnoliopsida; order Poales; family Poaceae; genus Zoysia; species Zoysia pacifica. Next base: position 30,069 of record BCLH01000327.1, on the reverse strand, counting down.
TTATTCGCCCAAATCCCTAACTCATTGCAATTCTCAACTGAGTCAGACGAGTTGTTCTCAGTGAGAATGCCAGACAGATGCAATTTTGACCTCTTCTGCGCTGGAGTTAAAATGCTCTACAGGCAGAAAATAATATTGATCAAATATGTGATATAGTTTCTGCATGTCAAGAATATTAAAAAGTTTAAACAATCTTTGTACATATCATCTATACATAACTTTCTGAACTGGATTTCCTGTAATCCTATATCCTGAAATTATGGCCTGAATATATTTAACTTCATTTAGAGTATTGCAGCTTTTCCCCCTCTAATAATGATGTTTCGAATGACAAGTAGATCACATAAAGACTTATAAATGAAAAACAAAAATGAGTTACCTCTAGGTTTCCAACTTCTTCCATCGGCTGCCTGTTTTTAGGTGATGCAGGTGTTGCATTGCCTTTTCTTACTCTGTATACGCTTGGGTTTGACTGTGTGCTTTGAATGTTTTCTGATTCTCCTTCCTTCTTAGCCAATGCAGCCTTGAGGCAAGCAATCTGAAATGACAAAAAAAAAAAAAAACTTCCTTATGAATCTCAGCAGCGGCATCAATAGTCTTTTAACAGGTAGTCTACATGGAGTAAGTGGACACCTGTTCTTTGAGCTCTCTAACCTCACTTCCTTCTCTATTTGCTTTTGCTGCACCAAGCTCAACAGAGGCCACTCGTTCAGCAAATTTCAAGGTGCTTATTGTCTCACCAACTGCATCTGGTTCTGGGCTTATGTGTACGAACATCAAAGTTTTTGCTTGTCCTCCTGAAAATTGCAATAATGTTTTCATGATATAGATTTCATTACAAATAGAAACAAATTATGAGTCAGGAACTAGGCTTCTGTGCCCTACCTAGTGAATCTTGCAAAAGCTGGGTAAGCTTGCTATTCCGGTAAGGGACATGTGAGTTCTTTTGGGATAGGGATGCAATCACATCACCCAGAGCTGAAAGCGACTTGTTTATGTACTGTGCCTCCTTCAGTCTATCTCCTACAACCTCAGATTTATCAACTCTTTCACTGCCAGCTAGATCCACAAGATGCATGCAAGCTCTTAGAATTGTCCCAGACGTCATATCTCTTCCTTGAACATGAACAGTCAGGCAACTACATGTGGATTCCTCAGTCAGAACTTCATAAGTACAGATGTAAATTAGGTGAAACTTTTCTCTAGTGAAGGAGATGGCAAACCTATGGGAGCGGCTACTTCGGTCATTTATCGCTGTTGAACCCACTGCACGATTCTTCTGGCCTTGATTCATCAATTCAACAACCTCAGCTGTAGATGTTACAGGAATTATGCTTGCATCTGGAACTGCAAGCCCTTTCTGAGAAGTGTTTCTAATTTCTAATGTAAGATCGGTGTTAGGGATATCCAAAATGTGCCTAAAATAAGATGGAAGGAGGAGAAAAGAGAATTTTCTATTGACTTCCTTCATGCTAACCAGAGGAATGTAAATGCTATTGCTTAGAGTTTGTATTGGCCAGGAGAAATACATAAACCGATGGAAAAGGATATCTTCTGCTCCCACTATCCTGAAGAAGATCTCGCACTTGTTCGTTGTAGATCTCAATCATCTGTACAGAAATATCGTAATTGATTGTCCCTTTCCTCTGTGCTTGAAGATTAAATAAGTCATTAAGTGCTCTATAGTTTACACCGAGGCTTTCCTCCGTTAGTACTTTCGGCCCACTCTGCACAACATCCAGAAAATGATCAGAACTTTTGAAAAGGATTGACGCAAATTCATCATGAACAGAATAAGCCTAATAGTTTCTTACCATTGTATAGGTCTTCCCTGATCCAGTTTGTCCATATGCAAATATACAGACGTTGAAACCATCAAGAACTGAACGGATCAATGGTTGCATGTCTGAAAAGACTTCATCTGCATAAAAAAGAACCATGAAGTCCGATCATCAAGTCTCGTCAAGCTTTGATGGACAAAATGCATCGAAGAGCAATTTTGACCTTGAGTAGCTGTTGGGCCAAAGCACTTGTTGAAAGTAAAAGATTTGGTCCCATCTTTTCCATATTTGGTGGGAGTTATTATTGTGATTGTTCTTTCTTCCATTCCAGCAATAGTGCTTGATGAACTTATTTGACCAGGTAAAAATGGCCTCACTCGGCAATATACTCTAATATTACCTGGATATACATAAGACAACCAAATTTATAATATATTGTATCATTTGGCTTCTTATTTAAAGAATAAAATGCTACCTTTAAGGTCCTGTATTTGGTTGTATAACTTGCGGTTTTCCTCGAGAACTTTATGGTAGCCAGAAGCCACATTGGATAAAGTGTACAGCTGTTTCCCTAAGACAATATGAAACCAGATACAGTATAATCAACTACTCTTGGTGGGAAAGATTTAGATAATGTAATAAAATGAATTATGAATTACCAAGTTTAGAAAACTCATCAGAGGACTGTAATCTCAGTTGTTCCATGCCAGACTTGACAGAAGAAATGGCACCTCTCAAGTCCTATCAGAGCATAAACTGTCAACAAAACATTGATGGGTATACAGCTTAGTATAGATCACATAACACAAGACCATGAGAAATACCTGGATCTGTTTCTGTTGTAGGTCCAATTTTGTTTCTACATATGGTTGAAACTGTTGAGCTGCAACTACAATGATGCTCCCTTCATTCGGATTCAAGATATCTTGCTTCTCATCATCCATCTTCACTTCATTTGTCAACTATAATAGAAGAGCATTTTCAATAGTAAATTGATAACAAAAGGCATTTTCATGTCAATAACGGAAAGAACATACCATGTTTTGGTTTGCAATGCGATGCTCATATTCCTGAATAACTTTGCTTATAAGTGACTCAACAAGCTGGAAATAAGCAAAGTCTTAGGTTTCATTTTCAATATCAATGAATCACACTGCAAAATTATCAATTTTTGATTCAAGAAAAGAAGGCTCACAAATGGAATTTCTTCTGGTTTCTTGTCTACGAGAGTTGAGCGCACAATCCTGCTAAGGGAGTCTGAAGTGGTCTACAAAAGAATGCAAGCCATGATTGAGTGCATAATAAGAACTAAAATGATAAAATAAGAGCCAAATCTACATTACAATACTTACCATATCATCGAGTTCTAGAGAAAAATCAGTAGATATATTTTGCTCCTCTGAGAAACTATTCGGAAATGCCTCTGAGTGGTTTCTCATATTCTTATTCATAAAAGCGTCAGAATTGTTGAGTATAAAATACTTTCTGGGAGTCAAAGGCTTCAAAGTGCCACCATATTTACATGAATCATGTCTTCCTGTTTTACTTCTTTCGCTAAATGACTTCAGAGCAAGAACACAATCCACCACTCGAATGCCTTTTCCACCCTAAATTGAAAAATTGGAAGATAAAATGCATTAATGTTTCTCACAGAAAGTAAAACAGAATGTGAATTCTCCACATGCAGCATTGCATTTGTGTCTATTGTAATACTGAATTAAACATACTCAGTGAACAACTTCAGAAGTACCAAATGAAATTCTCCACATGCAGCATTGCATTTATGTCTATTGTAATACTGAATTAAACATACTCAGTGAACAACTTCAGAAGTACCAAATGAACACTCTTAGATCATTGTGAAAAGTACCTTCTCCAAATCAGACACCTCAAATGTCGGAAGGCCTAAATCTTCTACAACAACAAGGAAGTTCCTCAGATTTTCGAAGTACTGATATGCACACAAAGCTGAACCATCTGCAGGGACAGTAGTATCGGACAGGACTCCAACAACCTAAAATGTTACGGTGTAGCAAAAAGAATTAGGCTCAAGCATAATCGTGCACCGTTGCTAGCCAAATAACATAAACCACTGAAGTTGAGAGGTGTTCTGCAACCTTAGGTATGGCGTCTGGCTGGACCTTATTTAATGCATTGCAAAGAACAATGCCATTTCTGAGCCCAAGCTGGAATTCTTCTTCAGAGGGCTCATCCGGCAAGTCTCTTGCACACACTACCCCAACTGTTCTTCGCAACCAACTGGCCGCATCATGCCTTCTTGTTGCTGCATCAGATATTATACAATTAATTTCATTTTCCTTAGATAGATTGTGACCAAAAATAGCGATGCTTTTAGGAACTCAAACGTTTTCAGCACATTAATGAAACACTCAAATTCAACATGCTATTAATGAAACACTCAGCTAGCATTTACGGAGTAAAAATAGAAATCGAACAAAAAGAATTAGTACTCAAATTTCAACTAAGTTGGGAAGACTGCCCAGTCGACATGCTACTCCATATGCCCAGTACAATTTAGTGCTAAGTGAAACCAGCACATCATCTTTAAAGACTTACTCGTACTATGATAAGCATGTACTAGTAGCATCATCAAATAGTTACAGCTATGAATCTCTAAACTAGAAAGCAGTTACAAAATTAACACCTGTGAAGCTACACAACTGGCATAGTAGTACCATAAGCGCGAAATTGAAAAGGAATATGACAGCTGGTACCTCACGCTTAAAACCAAAACTAGCGCAGGGCTAAAAAAATAAATAAACTGCCATTCGACATAAAGATTCACAGAGCATGGATCGCATGAACTCGACACTGCTGTCAGCTCACAGCCAGCTCAAAACACTAAAACTCCTAAGTTAACTTCAGAACCACTTCGTCCCACTTGAATCACAACCGAAACCGAACCACCAAATTTGATAATATCAGTCCTAAGCTGAATCTGATCACTGAACGGTCAGACAGAGTCAAGCCGCCGTAACACCAAGACGAGACTCCCCCTGTCCGATCACCCAATCTTTCACCAATGACCAAGAACAGAACCATCTAATTGTGCGGCGAAAGCAGCCGGCCCAGAACAATCCCCATCCCGCACTAGCCGCGATCCGCCCCCAAGAACTGATCCAACTCACCGGCCTCCTCTGCCCTGCGCGCGGCCACGTCGTCGTCGCCCACCGCGCCATTGTTCCACCACAGCGTCACCTCCTCCGCCACTGCCGCCGCCATTCAAACTCCAAGAACCACCCGTACCGGCACCAATTCCGACGCCGCGGCGCCGCGAGAGGGAGACGTGAGATCTGGCTGTGGAGAGGACTCAGGGAAGAGGAGATAAAGGGAGAGTGCTGCTGGGACGCGGGCGGCAGTGAGGTGGGAGAGAGGGCTGGTTTTCTTGGGATCGGGCGCTGAGTTTCGAACGGCGGTGGCGGTCGCGTGGGGAAGAGAGCGGTTGTGTACGTTGGGCGGCGATGGGGACGTTGGAGGTGGGGGACAGGGGGTCTGGAAATGGAATAGCAAGATTCCGTGGGGGCGATCTGCATGATACTGTACCTTTTGCTTTTTGATTTGGTTTTGTTTACATGGATTGTTGTTTGCTGTTGCATAGTGCTTGGATCCAGTGTCAACATATAGTTTTCTTTTACTTCTTCACTGGTGGTACATGTATATATGTGTTGTACTTATTCTGTTTTTTTAATTATTGTCGTTATTAATTTCTTAATTCAATATTGATCACTAGTCATTTTTAAAAAGATATAATAAATATTATATATTTTGTCACAATTTACTTTATTATTAAGGGCATTTGAAATAGAATTTATAAATTTACACATTTGAATTAATTTTACGGTCAAGTTGATGTTAAAAGTAAATAGTGATAATAATTTAAAAACATAGCGTATAATTGTAAAAAATGTGTCATAGTTGTTCGGTTAATTGCACGTAACGACATTGTAGTGTTAGCGGGACGAGGAAACCAGAGGGCATCTTCTCAAAATATGAGATATGTTGTCCTCCTTTCGTTTCAAAATAAGTGACTTTTGTTTTTACTTTTAAAAATTATTGTTTGAGCATTCGTGTTATTCAAACAAATATAAAAATAATCAAGTCATGCTTACACTATTTTTTAATAATAAAACATCTCACAATAAAATAAATAATATTTTTATAAGTTTTTTGAATAAAACAAAAAATTAAACATAGATGTTGAAAAGTCTAGAATAATACTTATTTTGGGACGGAAAGAGTAGTAATTTAACAAGCACGCATTGTTTACTGATTAGTTTTAGCCACAATAATGTATTGTAATGAGGATTTTCATTGTTTTTCATTTCTTGATTTCCCTAAAATTAGCCAGAGAATTAATTACCTGTCATATATATCGTAGATCATGCCATTTATCACATCATATCTCACTGTCTAAAATGATGTAGTAATATATTTCCTATTTAATTTACTACATGTCTTTTGCTCATTTTTGCCTGTTTGTATCGATCAGAATGGTGACAAAGGGGGCACGTCAACATACATTTGGTAGAAGTAGTTAGCACCACACCAAGATGATGAACTACAATATTTTCTCTCTTCTGCCGTGGAGTTCGATAGTTTGTCATGTCGCGAGCATGTGACCAGAATAACTCTCCTACATCACTTCCAATTCATTCATCGGGTCAAATACCTATGAAAACAGGCTGAGGGGAAAGCCGAGGAAAAGGCATCACGAGTTCGGACCACCAGTCCAACGGTCGTGGAGATAGAAAGTTTGACTTTAGCGCAAACTTCTGTTTAACCCCCTGAAAGTTTGAATAATATCAAAACTTAAGTGTTTCAGTTACCGTCCACAGAGAAAACAAAAGAAAAGCACGTCAATTGAAGCAGCAGAGACGCTGTCTTGAAAAGAAATCTGCCTGGTTTCAAAAGAAAAGAACAGAAAAGAAAAGAAAAAAAAAGAAATCTGCCAAAAAAGGGATAAATTTACTTTACCCCTCAAATAGTAGTGTTAGACTACTTCACCTCCTCAATTATAAAAACAGGATACTTTACACCCTTAACTATTCAAAATCTTTTAGATTACCCCCTAGGCTTCTAGAGTGGTTTTAGAGGTGGTTTTGTACATATGCATTATCTATGTGTATTGTCACATATGCAAAAACCAATTCTAAAATCACTTTAGAGGTTATTTAGATGATTTTAGATAGTTTAAGGTGTAAAATATCTAGTTTTTATAGTTGAGAGATGAAGTAAGCTAATATCAATTGTTGAGTGGGTAAAGTAGACTTATAAAAAAAAGATCGTATCTTCAAGGGTTAAGAAAATATGTCCTTCGATTTGTTGTAGTATCAAAGAGAAGATGGAAAACTTATGCAGTACTAGAAATTTGGACAAAACTCAAAGTGAAGGAAACATTATGTGCTTCACATAAATAATCCTTCAGATGCGATACGAAAGATATTGTTTTATTTCATTTTCTCTCTTAAGCCAAATCAAATCGATCAGCCGACCGCCCGGTTATATATGCGTCCAAAATTCCACCGTGATCAGTAACAAGCAAGGTTTTAGAAACCATTTTAAAAAAAAGTTCTAGAAACTGGATCCACGCCGGTTTTTGGTTTGGCCAAAAAAAAGGCCAGCTAACTGGCAAAACCGACCGGTTAACCGGATTTGCTATAGTGCCAGCTCATCCAACCTTATATCAGACCGGACCGATTTGATCGAAAATCGTGAAAACCGACCGGTTTTGGTCGGTTTCTAAAACCCTGGTAACAGGCTCTGTGGGTTGTGTTCTTAGGCCGTAGCAAGAAAGCTACAAGGCCTGTTGGCGGCGCGCGGCAAATTGGTCAGGATTCCTGACTCAGGAAGATTTGGGCCGTTGCCAAACAAGTTTCCTTCAATAAAGCATGCTGTGTTGTATTGGATTTGGATGTAACGTAAGAAAGCAGTTCTACTCTATCACTTCCGCTTGACATCATATGCTAGCACACACATAAACACAGAGAAAAAGTAAAATCTAAAAAGAAACAAATTTTTTCTAAAAAAAAAAAGAATTATTCACGAGGAACTTTTTGTTGCATAGAATTGTAATGAATTAAATAGATTTTTCTTTATCTAACAAAGATGACAATGAACTATCCAAACTACTGAACAAAGGAAAATTAGCTTGATCCTGATCCTTGATCATCACCATACACACACACACACGAACATTTATACAATTTCTTCGCATCTCTATCCCAAAATAGAATCTTACTTAAGTTTTGTAGCTTCCTTGCGAAATTTGAATTGTCAATGAGCCTCGAAAACAAATAGAAACCGACCCACCATAAGAAATATGCATGCATCTTACTCCCTCCATCTCAATAAAAATTTATTTTTAGCTTTTGTTGATTACAACTTTGACCAATAATTTTGATAAATTTAATTAAGTTAATAACATAAATTATGTATATTATAAAAGTATTTCTTTTAATGAATTTAAAAGTACGAATACTAAGTTTTTTAATTTAACCGAATCTATAAAAATCATTGATTAAAGAGAAAGTCAATAAAAACTAGAAATAAATCTATTGGACAGAGGTGGTACTACCAAATATCTCAGGCTGACTCCTTGCACCCTTTTTTATATGAAACTAGCTACTGATACGTATCGTTTGAAATTATGATCCCCACTTACTTACTTGCTATCTTTGTCATATTTATACTACTGATAGGTATCGTTGCCTCCGGAGTGAGTTGTTGAAAATATTAATTGTGTCCAGTACCCCTACAGCCTACGCGGAGTTGGCGACACGTACTTACATTGGATTTTCGTTAAGCAGTTTAATTACCCAATAAAAACAGATGAACATGTTGTTCTTCAAATGAGCTCAGTACTCCGCTTCACCCTGCTTTGATTCCTTGCTCCTATCAATCCTATATACTAGCTCCATTCCTAAACTGTTGTTGCTGTTCACATCTAATATTGACTTTAACTATTTGACTTACTCAAAACATTTTTGTTAAGAGCATCTCTAAGCTCTTCATTAAATCTCCTAAATTAAATTATAAGAAAAAAGTGTAAAAAAAACTCCTTTCACAACTCTTCTAAACACCTCTCTACTTTCGATACTTTCGAGAGTCTCCGAAATCTCCTTGTTCGGAGGTAAATGTGGAGTCTCCGATCACATCTTTCGTACAATTAACAGTGAAAACAATTGTTCACTATATTCAAATTTAAACTATATTTAGGGTTGAAGGAGGTGGCTAAATTAGACCTCGAATTTTTTTAGCTGGTCCAAAAAGTACTTTTTGAGGTGATTTTTTGAGAAAACTGTTGGAGATGCTTTAATGTCATATACTCCATCCATCTCAAAATAAGCGATGCTTTTGACTTTTTAAAATCAATATTTGACCATTCATCTTATTAAAAAAGTTTACAAAAATACAGAAACAAACAAGACAAGCTTAAAGTACTAATAATGATCATTTCACAATAAAATAAATAATATTTTTATAATTTTTTTTGAATAAGACGAATGATCAGTGGTAGATATTTGAAAATCTAAAAAGACTTATTTTAGGACGGAGGGAGTATTTTGTTATAATTTGCTTTTTTATTTAAATTATAACTTCTAATTTTTCATATTTAAACTAATTTTTAATAAAAGGAATGATCGTGATGTTAAAAATCAACAACACCAATAATTTAAAAATGGCAAGAGTGTAGCAATAGGTACTCCATCCGCTCCTAAATTGCTGTAACAATTGACTTCTAACATCAACTTTAACTATTCGTTTTATTAAAAAAATTAATTCGTATATAAAAATTATAAGTTGTGATTCAAATAACTTTAATAATAAAGTAAACTATATAACATTCATCTATTTTTTTAATAAGATGAATGGTAAAAGTTGATGTTAAAAGTCAGCAATGACATCAATTTAGGAACGTAGAGATTATTACGCACGCATCATGGTACCACAAACATCTCGCCGACCACACGCCACTCGACCGGCAGGGTAAGACCGCAAGAAGCTCAACCAAAATCAAGAAAACTCACGAACCCAGTTCCATCCTCAAGGAATCGCCCCACTGTGGTTCGAGCCTTAATTTATGCTTTGGGCTTACCTCATACATAAGGGCTCGTCTATAATAGATCGGGTCAACTAAATAAATAGGACACAATGAGTGGGTTTTTTATTCTATAAACTGTGCACATCAGAATTTGAACTTTGATGGGTGGCCTCACAACTAGAGGTCCTAACCAACTGAGCTGCTATCAATTTACCACCCTTTCCTATGTGAAACCAGCCTGTCAAAATATGATCTCCACTTATTTATTGTATTTGTCATTGGTTTGTGTCAACCTATATCCCGGCAAATAATGTCATTCTTGACATCCTCCTGTTAATTTGCAATTAAAAAAATGGTTTTTGACACTATAGTTACATAACTTTTACTGGTGCATGGTTTATTATATCCTTCAACTGAGTGCTCTCTCTGTCTTAAAATAATTGCTGTTTTTTGACATTACATTTGAATCTTCATCTTATTAAAAAACTTATGCAAATATAAAAATAAATAAATCATGATTAAAGTATTTTTTAAATAAAACAATTCAAAAAAATTATAATATTTTTATTTTTTAATAAGATAAATGATCAAATATGATTTTTTAAAATTCCAAAAACAACACTTACTCTGAGCGGAGGAAGTACCTAATAGTATATACGAATATCTGATTCGAAGCCTCCGCAAGAGGAGAACCTATGCATTGGTCGCGAGGGATGGCAACGCGGTGGAGCAAAACTCACCCACGGCAAGAGCAGTCAGGGTGAAAAATGAGACGCGCCCGGCGGGGCAACGCGGTGGAGCAAAACTCACCCACGGCAAGAGAAGTCAGGGTGAAAAATGAGACGCGCCCGGCGGGGCCCGCACCTAGCGGTGAAACTTGTCATCCTTTGAATCATGCTCCTTTGAAGATGTAATAATGTTGCTTGTTCACACTAATTATTTTTGCATGCTTCCAGTCACCAAATATGAGGATGCTTTCAGTTATGCAACCAGCGTGAGGCATACCACCCTTTCGGAGACCTGAGGTTTTTTGATCCCTGATTCCTCCCAAGCCTATGAACGATATACCATGCCTGTGTCTTCTATACTTTGCTTTCATTTTTGGTGCAGAAGCAGAATGTATCAATGTACCACTGCTACAAAAATGAGCCTTTGGTGTCACTTCAATTTTTTAATTGCTTCGGACCCATTAAAAAACCGATATTACAGTGCTGAGATAGCCTCTTGATGTTATAGCCCGACACTAATATATCGTTACTTTGTCGGGCAATGCTGACATCAGCAAAGCTGGCGACACTAGTGTGTGCCACTGTATATCTGTGTCGGTCATTGCTGATGTCATCTAAAACCGACACTACTATTTTTTGTGACAGTGTCGATCATTCTGATGTCATTTAAAACCAACACTACTATTTTTTATAGAGTGTCGGTCATTGCTGATGTCATCTAAAACAACACTACTATTTCTAACAGCAGTGTCGGATCTATTATGTCAGCAGCAGCCCGATACTAAAAAGTAACCGCCCGTTTCAGCCCACTAAGACCTAGTTTGAAGCTTTATTAAAATGAAACCCTAGCCGTCCACCTCTCGCTCCCCCACACACCGGCCTCCATTATCAGTGTGTTGACGTCTTCTCTCGTTCCTCACACGCACCAGCCTCCACTATCACCTCCTCTCTCTCTCTCTCTCTCTCTCCCCACCACGCGCACCGGCCGGCCTCCACCATCGGCGCCTCCTTTCTCTCTCTCTCTCCACCACGCGCAACGGCTGGCCTCCACCGTTGACACCTCCTCTCTCTCTCTCTCTGATGTGCCCTGATGCGGGTGGATCCGACAGTGGGGCCGGTGGATCCATTTGTGGGGTGGGTGGATCCGACCATGGGGCGGGCAGATCCGATCGAGGGGCGGGTGGATCCGGCCAGGAGGCCAGCAGATCTAGCCGTGAGGTGGCAGTCGTGGTGGATCTTCGTGTGCAGTGGGGATCTCGACTCCCCATTTCGGTCATCCCATGCCTTTACGCTGCTTCAGTCACAGGATGCTGCCGTGACGGAGACCCGCGAGGACGCCGGTGGTGGGGTCCAGGACTACCTCGCACACATCGCTGGGGTTGCCGATCATGGTGACAACCACGTCAGAGACTGCAGCCATGGTCGCCGGCGAGTCTGCGAGGCTCACGTCCGCCGCTACAAGGCTCTCCGCCTTGGCCGAGGTGCGCGCGAACACTGTGACACATTCCACACCTCGTCCGAAGAACTTCCAAGAGGAATTTGTAGGATAGCAGGATCCATGACCTTGAGATTCGCATTGTGTCTTGATGTTGCTCTGCAATTTTGGCATCGGTTCCATGGCTAGGATGCTAATCCCGAGCTTTCGATGCACTAGCTTTGGCATCAGTTCCCTGACCAGGCAATGCTCTCTTCAATTATTTGATTGCAAGATAGTTCGAGGTACATAAATATATTCTTTCCAACATTTAAGAGTTTATTGATCCATGAGTTGTGTTTGGTGCAGATTGAAAGAATTTGGGATAGTGATCTGATCACACACAAAAAGGATGCTCCTGGCTGCATGAAGGCGACATCACCATGGTAGCTTTCACTTTTAACACCAAGGGCACTCCAATTTCACTCCTAGTGACACATTGCACTCATCATCCACTTCTAAAGAAATTAGTCACAAAAAGGTAGAGTTAGAAAGAAACATGGGAAATTAGCAACCAGCACGGGCGTTAGAGTGTAAAAACTAAATTAGTAGTACTACATAATTAGACCCACAGAATGCTGTATCTCATGGTTTTGGTTTACTGATTTAGATCCTATTTTTTTATTTAACTTTCAATTTTGTAGTATAAACAGGAATGGGATTCTGTTATGTTCTGTTACTTTTTTTTACAGTTGCATTTTTTAGAAGTTTTTTAGATCTATCCATCTGATTTCAATAAACTTTTCCGTAGCATTTTCCTGCTAGGACAAGCTCAGCTCCTCCAAACTTAGACGAACAGAATCCTATTCAGGTATCACATCTTGGTTCACTCAAAGTTGTTATCTTATCATTATTAATTATTGTTTCTCAATGTTGACTTGATTTATTTCTCAATGTTAATTTTAGTTTCCTTGACAACCTGCAGAATCTGTCTTATTATTCCTAGATGAGAAATTTAACCCAACAATCTTGAATTCTAGTTACTAAGAAATGTATGCAGTAGGATTTCCTCTGTGCTACTAGCAATTTTGGGTTTCCCACACAGAAGTAGAATTTCTTTGTCTTCCCCTTCCTATGTGCACTTATTTGCTTTTGAATACTACACACTATCACTACTGGTAACATACAAGTCAGGAAAACTAGTGCTATATTGTAGATTCAATACTTAGTACCTTCTTTTAATATTGTGATAGATGAAATTCTGATGATTCATGTTGAGGAGCATTATTAGAAATTATTATTGTCTTAATATGCTTGGCCTAATCTACTTGAAGTAGTGATTTATTGCTATGCTTTTCAAACAGAGCTGCTAGAACAAGATGCGGTTCTAGACAAATCCTTTGTTAACTGAAATTTTTAATTGCTCTGTATTTTTACAGGAGTTCAAATATCATTCTCACACTATATACATATGCTCATTTGCTACTTGATGCTCTCTTAGGACGGCAACAGAAAAAGCTATCACATGAGATGAGATCATGAAGGTAAGTTGCTGTTGCCCACACCCCCCCCCCCCCACAATTTAGAGCCGCTTTATAGAATACATGGATTCATTTAGGCAGATGACTCTACAATCTCACCTGATTTGTTATTTGCAACATGTCGATCCAACATCTTCGTATTTGAATTTAGAACCACAACAGAATATGAATACACGAGTAACTAATAGAACACAAATTTTCTCTCTTTTATGTTGATGTTATCATTTTCTCTCTTTTAGGTTGATTTTTCCAGACTTCTATTTGAATTCAAATAGATTGTGCAGGACATTCATAGTGAAGAACTTAGAAAGGATGCTGTTCCGCATTACCACATGTTGAGAAGCTTTTTTATCTGATCTTGTTAGCTTGCTGGTTTGTGAAGTGGCTGTGATGGGATAAGACTTGTAGTTATACTGTTGTAATACAACATAATAAATTAGTATTTGTGACTGATGTTTAATATTTGTGACAAGTGTAAGAAATGTATATGAACTAAGTCTTGCATCTATCTGCATTGCTCTCTATCAGTTTTGCTACTGTTACCATGCAACATTGAAGGAGAGTAAGGTAGATTAGGAGCAATATAGTTTTTTTTTAATTTTAATTATTCAGCTGTAGCGTCGGGAATGCTGATGTCAGCATGCTCGACACTACTAACATCAACACAGTGTCTAAAAACTGGCGGTCATGCTTAATCGACACTGAACATGGTTTTTAGCAGTGTCGGTTCGTGAACTGCAAGATATTGCAGGGCCTTACGGCCTGACACTGTCGGCCTTTTTTTGTAGCAGTGTACCGAACTGAGAACCTTGTTCGCTACTTATCATCTATGCACCGTCTCCTCTATGAGCAATATATTTAGAGGCGGCACGTCGACATTAATTTAGTGGTTGCACCAAACATAAATAATAACTAACTGCAATATTTCTATCCGCACACAGTTCTCATAATTTCCATACACTAGTACAAGTAATCCATAACAGAATGGGGGTAACCATTTAGAGCGTAGCCATCCTTAATTATACTTCTTCCATGGTGTTCTTTCGTTGCAATCTCGAGCATATAGGATGAAAATAGTTCTAAGAATGAAACTATATATTGACAAGAAATTTGTTCTTGCTGGTCGCAGAGCTGTGTGCCAATTTTCGACACAACTCCCAAAAAACTCAGTTTGACGTACTGTTGATGACAAAAGTAGAAAAAATATGGTTCTCCAGTGTTATTATTACAACACTGTTCTTGAGAAAATTATAATGATGACTCGAATGGCTTTAAATTCGAAACTCTCAAGGAACAATTGCAAAAAATTCGTTAAGGGGTCGTGAGTGACCTTGACCCATTAAGCGGGCGCGAAGAGCCCTGAACTACTTTGTCGGGCCGTCACGTTTGGTTTTTCTTGTCACTTTTCAAGTGGATCTCAGGGTTGTGGCAGGTCAGTTGGGCTCTTCCTATTTCATCATTCATGCATGTGGTTGTTTGCTAGCCGTAGCAAGAACAGCAAGATTTTGAACACCATGAGCTGCGCAGGCTGCAGCGGTCCACGCCGTGATCACAGATGTTGTGGCCGTAGTCTAATTTTGTTATTCATGGTGGTTACAGTTGAAGTGTTAACCGCAAATTTGTTCCTTCATCCAGTACTCACTACAAGAAAAATATTTTTTAGTCACTAAGTTATTTAATCACTATATATGTAATATTAGTCACTGTAACTATTTTGTCAATAAAAACCTTAGTCGCATTTTAGTCACTAAAACCTTGTCACTATATGTATATAGTAACCAATAATTAAATATGTTGATCACTAAAACTAAATAGCAACTAGTGAACCTTTGGTAACTAAATGAATTTATCAACCAATAAACATATACTTTGATCACTAAAAATATATATCTACAATAAAAATTAAATCTTAGTCACTACTTATCAATTTTTAGTAACCAAATTACTTGGTCACTAAAACTTAGTGATTAAAGATCTATTTTTTTTAGTGACTAAAGGTTATTGGAAGACATGTTGGTTATGCAGCAGGAGTGCTCCTATTATTAGAGCATCTTCAATAGTTCTCTAAATTAAGTTTCTAAATATAAATTTACGAAAGAATTAGAAAAACACCCCTTGAACCGTTTTCTAAACGAGGTTCCTAAATATAAGAACTTACAAAATGGAGGCTGTTGATCCTCAAGTGTAGGGAATTGATCGGAACTCCTGCAAGGTTAAATCCCACTGAAATTTGCAAATCCCACCTCGTTTGTTCTGTTATGCAGCATAACTGGGAAGATTAATTTAATGAAAACCACTGAAATAGACCCTAGAAGAATGACATGGCTATATTTCAAATTATTTAGAAGCTGAAATTGGGAACTTTTGGATGAGGTAACCTTTTTAACTTATATTTGTTCTTTAGAAAAGAATTTTTTAATCAAACTGTTGGAGATGCTCTTATTTTCTAAAAACCCGTGTGACATGCGATCCCCATCAAGCTCGGCAAAAATACCATCCAGCTTCTTGTCACATGGGCCATGGCTCATATAGCATTTGGAAAGGGAAAATGCATAAAGAAAAGCTATACAAATATAAAACATAAAATTAATTATGAGAACAAGGACTAAACGAGTACTTTTTGAATTTCAGTTTTGCACTGCGAGAAACCTCATGTTCATCCTTGAACCAACCTATCCACTTGCAACCTTGCTTACTCTTTTGATCACTTGCATATGACAGTTTTTTATGCAAGCTACTTAGCTAAATAATTATATGGAATTGCTCATTTGATTCCAGATTCCTCCAAATCCTAATAATTACGTTACGTTCATGTTGGGCACCAAAGATCTCACATCCACATTTTATCTAGCAGCTCCGCTTTCGACTGTGGAAGTAGCAGTATGCTGTTTTGCTATCTTGGTTGGCTTTATAGTAAGCTGCAATGTCCTTCCACCCAATGAATAAAGAGTACATAATTTCTAATAAAGTATCTGCCTGTTTTTCCTATTAGTGTTCGGTACTTCCTCCTGTTTTGAAATATTACACCGTTGGCTTGTAACATCAACTTTTAACAAAATGTTTAAATATGTAAAATTATAATCTTATTTTTTTAAATAAGACGAATGATAAATGTTGATGTTAGAAGTCTAATGTTATCCTTATTTTAAAACCAAAGGGAGTACTTATTAAATGTGTCAACTTCCATAAAATTTTTATCTTATAGACTATCAGGTATGGAGCTGCAGTGAGTGCTTCTCTGACTGATAACATTATAAGAAACAAAGGGAAAAAACAAAGAAAAAATCTCAGACCACAATTCAGGACAACAATTGAAAGTTCAATATTGAAAAAAAAAAACATCAGACCACTGGTTCTCTATTTTTGGCTTTTTATATTATAAGTTGCTATTTCATATGATAGGAGTGATTTTACTGGTATTAATTTTACACTATCATGATTTGATTTTTTTCACACAGCAAGGGATACTGATGAACGCTACAGCTGCCAATTAAGATAAAAAAAATCAGCCTGAAATTAACCGCCGACGCTGGAAGAACTGTGAAGCTTGCCCTCACTACTCCTTGACAGTCGTGCGCTCATTAGTTTGTCCATTACAGAAAAGCCACTGAGTTGTGCACGGCAGTAGGTCTTTGCACGAATTTTCATGTTTGATATGTCATTGCCACTTCAGGTTAGTCTCGTGTGCATACTTCTTTTGATTTATTTCACTTATACTGAAGCATCAGTCTACTCGTTAGAACTCACTGCATTAGGAATGATTGAGTGAACTGATTATGCATGTAAACTCTAACATTGTTCCAGTACTAGTTATTTTCCTTTTAAAAATATATAGAATAGTCACCGATTGTTTCCTCCACGCTTGGGCTGGATAGCTGTCACTTTCTTCATCTATTGACCCATCATATGTTCTTTTTGCAGCATTGTAAACTCTCTACATATCATCCTTTATTAAGGAAATCAGAGAGATACATTGCATCATCATCCTCACTTTCATTTCGTTAAGAGACTTCTTCAAAAACTGTGACGGCTGGTCTCACTGTCGTCGGCACTGTCATTGAGACTGACAGAGATAAATTTACACATAACAAGAAAAGAGTTTACATCCCATGATGTTTAATATCTCGGGTGTCGTGAGCATCGATCTCTATTTTTTTCGACCTCATTAGATTGCTGAACCCTCCCATTCCAAGGAACGCAACACCGAACATCTCTCAAAAACACTAGTCGTGACATGTTGATCCTGTTTGATCGTCCATACTGTCCGTTTTGTAGGATCCTGATGTCTCAGAATTCTTCCCCATTGAGTAAATTGATAGTGTAGTTAAGTAGTTGTTGCTATTGGTTCCTTTTTTCATATTTTACTTCCGTGAGAAAAAGTTTGTGGATCCATCTAATAAGTATGCCTCTTGTACAACTGTATTACGGCTGAATACTTCGTTTAAAAAGCATAATTAATTGGTCGACAAATTATCTAGTATGCATTCAATAGTTACAAACGTACATGCATCGTTTTACACAAAATGTAACCATGGCCCTGTCCTCTGTTTTTTCTAGAGAATCAGTAACATATTCATATTAAGGGGGCCAAATTGAAATTTTAGATCAAAATCTATGGTGGAAAAAATGATTACACCATTATTTTTCTGTAGCAACCCCCCCTGGTCTCCGCCCCTGACGAGAACGAAGGCAACAGTTGTGTTGCAGAGCGGAGTATTAGAGATTCAACATCAGAATAAAGATACCCCTTGTTTTCAGATACTTCCCAGTCCTATGACCATTTAGATTCTGAATCATCCTGTATGAGGATCTACAGTTGCATGTAAACCGATATAGTATTTCGATGCAGTGACTGGATTTTTTTTACTGGCATCATTAATTACAAAAAGATGAAAAGAAAAAGGTGAACTGGTTCTACTACTGGTATAAACAGTCGTGTTCATATCACGATAAGAGATCTGTTTGGCTGCGACAATATTGAATATGGGGCGTTTATTGGATATGAGTAATATTTGTCTCGGCCACAATATTGCTGGTGGAGATCGACTCACGATCAATACGTTTTGCATGCTATTTCTAAGGTCATCTGATATTTAATTGGATTAACTGACAAAGAAAAACAATTTGAGCAAAATGTAAAGGAATCTGGTGATACACAGCTATTTAAACATATATATATATATTAAGCAATTTCAACCCTCCTATCTACCACTGAACAACGGATCGAAAACGAAGACACAGAAACTCTCTCTGCCCGTCGAACTCCCTCTGGAAAGGGTGCCCGCTCCAGACTTTCTCCGCCAGTTCTCGTACCACGCGGAACGACATGCATTCCTCATTACTCCCATGTCTATTTCTTGGTTAAGGATACCGTGGTTCCTGAATGGAACACTCGTAATTAAGCCATAAACTGAACCCTGGATCTTCAACTAGCATATACTCCGACTCTTAAGGGCTGCCAATTTATAGCTACCCAAGTTTTGCACAGCTGTTGGCTTGCTAGAATATGGGGGTGCTTTCTGGTACCGGGCAAAAGCGAAGACGAACTGCTTTCTCTCCTTACCATTGTATATATGAGCCGTCGGCGTTCAATGAACATCAACCCCGTTTAGGTGAAAAACATCAACCCCGTTTAGTACCGAACTTATTTAACATCATTCAATTTCAAAGTTCGGTACTCATTCTATCTAAAAATAAGTGTCGTTTTTTTACTTTTAAAAATCATATTTGACCATTAATCTTATTCAAAACTTTTGTGAAAATATTATTTATTTTCTGTGAATTGTTTTATCAATAGAAATAATTTACGTAAGAATTGTTTGTTTTTATATTGCATAAACTTTTTAAATAAGACGAAGGTCAAACATGATGTCCAAAATTCAAAAAAGTACTTATTTTGAGACAGAGGGAGTAATTATAAAAAGTTATCTGAATCCAACATTTAAAAGGTGATAACTCATCAAGTTTCACTGATGGTAAACGAAACTATTATACATGTAATACCCATCCTCTCACATACTGATGGGCAGCTCGATAATGACATGGCTCAGGATGCTTGCCTCAAATTATTACATTACAACGGTAATACAATAAGACAATTGGCAACTGACTTAAAACTGTTAGTTAAAACGAGCCCGAGCAGCACAAGCATTGCGGCACTCACTTGCTACGTATTTGCTCATGCTTCCCATTTCTATACTATTATAAAAAAATAATTTTGTAGGACAAGCTGTTCATCTTCCTGAAAACAGTGCACCGAACTCTATACCTTTTCGTCTTAATCTCTTAGACTTCATCGCACGCAACAATTTATAGAAGACAGATTTTAAAATAGATCAAAATAAATATGAACCATTCATTTGCGTTGATCTTAAAGCTTATTGTTCTTTTACTTCCTATGAGGTAAACCATTTTTCATAATTATTAATTTTGAATAATTCAATTGGAAAAATTATTAGTAAGTTTTGGTATGTAACGGTAATCAAGGACTTGTGTTTTATCTTTTAGGAGGTGAAATAATATCATTTGGTCTATTTTAAAAGGAGTCTTATAGAAATGTTTGTTCCATCGCACTGCTGGACAAGTAGAATTTATACTTGCCCAGTGCCATGCTTTCATTTCGTACTGGCACGGTGTCCTTTGGATCAGATTCCCAGCCCGTGTACCTTTTCCCTTTTTACAGCAGCCTAACAGATAATAATTGGAAAAATCCTATCATTAAAAAGAACTCTCTATATAATTGGAAATAATGAAAAAAGAATCAGACACTAGCGGAACATGGACCATTATGGATGAAATAAATAAACCTATATTATGCTCAAACTAGATGGAATTCCTGCAAGCACTTGGCTCATGTTGATTGCTGATTTTTCAAGCTTAAACAGCTAGCAGCTAACCTAACTATACATCAATGAATGCATGCTGATTTTTCAAGCTTAAACAGCTAGCAGATAACCTAACTATACATCAATGAATGCCATTTACAATAAATATTTTAACATCCTAGTATTTCTTTTTCTCCCTTTTAGAACACAGAAAATGTAGCCTTGCCACTTTTAGTTCAAGGAGTATTGTGACAAAATGGCGTCACAACTTGATGATCTAGTTGATTTTGTGTCCTATAGTGTCTAGCAACATGGTAGTGCCACATATAGTCGATGCTTGCTCCATTCATTCAACTAGATGTTGGGGCGTAGTTTTAGTTTCATTCCTCATGCATCCCATTTCCATTCCACAGTAAAATTTGTTTATGAGAGTGCTTTTCCTTTCTTTTTGAACTTCAGTGTAATTACTCACTTTGAGCTATTTATTGAAGTGTTTGCGGTCAAGTAAGCTACTAGAAGTCGTCAGGCCTTTGGTAAATTCTCCATGGTTTTATTACCCCATGTGTTTTACAGCATGCAAAGTGTGTTTCCATTGTCATCAAGAAAATACATAAGACTATTAAAAAGAAGTAACAATCTCAGAAAGTTATTAAGATCTGATTCACATGCATGGGTCCTATCATGTAGACCCGAAGATCTCAAGTAAGTATGTAACTCACGCTGCTAGTACACTTGCCTCGATGAAAACCATACAATTATATGTGTTATTTATCTACTCACATTTATACAAAAGTACATTAGAATTCAATAGCAAATTTCTTAGTGCTTTGCACTTGCACACTTAGAGGATATAGCTAACAATGCTCACCGCTGTGGTAACACATATTTTTGAATAAAAAGCATGTAGACGTGGTTCTTTTCATTGCTCTGGCTTTTTTGGTGCATAGAAGCTTCTAGAAAGTCAATGGTGTGCAAACACAGACAAAGTCATCAGAAAGGTCGGGTTAGTGCAATGCACGCGCAGACTCATTATGTGTTGGGCTGGAGTCTGAGTCCGGCTTGATAAATCAGGAACATATTAATTAAGTTTATAAAATAATTGGTAAACTGTTATTGGTGTTTTTGTGCTACTTTACAGAACAGCTCGAGCTCAGCAGTACGAAGAAGCTGGATGTGCCACAACGAAGGTTTTAAACAGTAACAGATAAAAAGATTTACAAAACAAAGACAATATCCATTAATAACCAAGGAACTAAGGAGCTGGCTTAATCAGCTGGGACAGAGCTGTACTGCATGGATCAGCAACAAACCGATGGTCGCAACGAAGCTGCACCAGAAGTAATTTGATAGGTTATTTACTTGTGCCTTCCATTTCCAGTTTAGAGTGAATAAGATAGAAAGAAAATCTTTGTATGTTATGATGTTGCTGTTGATAATTTGATTCTGAAAGCAGCATTTAGAATTCTCCCTTTCCCCTTGAACTCATGGAAATCATCACACCTATGGCACCTTATGTATGAAATTTTCTAGCGCATAAATACTTGACATCTTCAATCTATCAGTTAAAAATCAAACCTGCCATTATCTCATTCCTAGCTACTAGCTGAAACGAATGCGAACATTCTGATTAGTGTACATTTGCTGTCAGTAATTGAGGTATGGAAGATGGCCTCAGTGTTGATAATGTAGGAGTAACTCATTATGTCTTTCCAACTATAACTCGGTCTATCTATCAGACAATTTATTAAGATTTTTCTCACTCTATTAGCTACTGCCCCATTATCTGCACTGAGTGAAATTACAGATTTGTTATGATAAATCACTCGTGGGATCATTTGTTGGGGGTCTAGCATTACATTAATTACACCTCAGCTGGATGTTCAGAGAGAAATGTAAAATAACTTCCAATTATTATATGACACTGAAATCTATTTTTCCAAGAATGTAAACACAAATATTTTGATCAACTAAAATGAAGTTGAAAGTCTGGTCCACACCTAGTAATAATGTCATCAGGAAAGAGTGTTACAGCAGTTAGAAAAATCTCCCTCAAGCACAATAAACTTTTTTTCTAAAGACCAACTCACTCCATGGCTTGACCCATATGAACATGGTTAATTATGACAATTTTTGTACAAGTTTTATAAGTAGTCTGATGTCCTGTATAGTTTGAGAGGATAGATGAAAAAACGCGCCACTAAGTCTTAGTACCATTAGATAGTTGTGTACCAAGACCCAGCCAAAAGACTTCGGTACAACCGGCACTATCACACTAGCCAGAGATTGTGGCATGACCATGTGAGCAGCAGGCAGCCGTATACATCAATTGTGATCATGCTTTGGTGGGACAAGTTAGATAGATGCACAACACTTTTGACCATAATTGTTATGATTCCTTATACCTCCCTTTCCTATTCTGAAATCAGTAAGATGGAAAAGAATCTTTGCTGCCTGAAATATGTTTCTGTTGATGTCCATCTAAAAGTAAGGGACGCATATGCTTCTCTGCCTTTTTTTCTCTCCATAAACTCTTGGACTATATCACAACTGCATCTGGCACCGATTTGTATACTTGACCACTTCAATTAATTTTTATATACTTGACCACTTCAATTAATTTACCTGTCCCAGAGGCATGCTCTCATTATTAACATGGCATCAATATGAACATGCTGATTTCTGTACTTTTGGTATCAATTCAGGTGTGGATATGACCTCAGTATTTACGATATAATTCAGTCACGTGCATGTAAGGAATGTACATGTATAAAAATTGATCATGTTAATCAAGATACGATATAAATTCTGTGACTAGATCTTGAATACTGTTTCCTTATATTAGTTAACAAGCAGTGCTCTCATCCCAAATGAAAATTTTACTTTCATGCTTCCACACATATGCTCTAATCATGCTCAGCCAGATCAAATACAAACTCATTAGGCATTGTAGGCATGGGGAAAAGCTTTCAAACTCGTATATCCATCCAGAGTTGTGCTTCTACAACACTGTGGATTTTTAAGTTCTAAGAATACAACCTCTCAAACCTAGTGGGCATGCTTGAGGAAGGCCACAAGTGGGGTTCATGGGAACAAATATGTAACTTAATAAAAATGGGATCTACCAATCACACAAGTACTCACAAAAAAAGTGTAAAATTCACAAAACTACAACTATTTGCACGTTGTATCAAAAAACTACAACTTTTGATGTCAATTTCAGCAAACTACAACTATTTTGATCCATTTATCACAAAACTACATCTTTTGTGCCTCCCACATGTCAGCCTTAAAAAATGAGTAGTCACTTATGCTTACATGTGGGTCCGAACATCAAAGTTGTAGTTTTCCGATACATTGTTCAAAATAGTTGGAGTTTTGTGAAATTGACATCAAAAGTTGTACTTTTCTGATGCAATGGTGCAAATAGTTGTAGTTTTGTGAAATTTACTCAAAAAAAAAACACACTAGAAATAGGAAGCAACAGTGGAGGTTATTCTTTTCTTTATTTGGTACAATTTACAGCATGGGGTGAACTCTCTTACATTTTCCATTCCTTTCAATTACTAATGAATGAAGAAGTGGGCAATATTTCCATGCATTGAAAGTATTCTACCTACCTTTCCCAATCGATCCAGGACAATTCGTCCACAGATGAAACTTCTAATTTCACAACACAACTGATCTAACATAGTTGTGGTCTTTGTGAATAGCACCTTTTTGTGGCGCTATCATACTTGTTCCTCCTGATAGGTTGAGGATAGAGCAACAACAGTAAGGTGATTACAAACACCCTTTCGCATATAGGCACCATCTCTATGTTACTACAGTTGTGACAACGACTTGTCACTGAATAGTCACATGCAGCCGTAGCAATGTTAGAATATCTATCAGCTAGTAGCTGGAAGAAAGTCAGGAAGGAGCACGAGTAACAGAGACACAACCCTGCCTGCTCAACATGAGGAGACACAGAGGACTAGACCACTTTCTTTTCCCAGTTCATCAATGCCGCAGCTTTCCATAGCGTAATTGGATCCAGGCCATGCCACAAAGTCCTCCACAAGACGATAGTCCACATCAACTTCCTGTTATGATTACTAGCTAGGGATCAATCCAACAGCCTCTTTGCATCCCACAGCTGCTTTTGTAACAAGGTTGCACATCACAATGGTCAGATTTCTGTAGGCCATAGAAATCAATCTACTCACAAATAACGGAAAATCACAGAGAACAGAAAGTGTTTTTTTGCTATGAAGAAGATAGATCTTTTTGGGATTTTTTTTCTTCCTTCATTTTGCTCTGTTTACAAACTCGATAAAGCTCAATGCTAAGACATGGACATCCGTCATGGCCTCCCATAATCAAGCACATGACTCACAAAAGCATGCATGACTCCACTGGCAGACCCAAGTGTGGGCAAGCTTGGGTACCTGCCCAGGCTCCCTACCTGTTATTTTTTATGATACCTGCTGTTTTTTTATGGTTCCGCACAATTATAAATTAGAAAATGCAACTGCTTTGTATTCGTAAACTTGTGTATTGTTTCATTCGAATATTATTAGAACTTTTAATGCTAGATTGATAGAGATCAATTTATTTCAGTGTTTTAATGAGGCTACTTCTGTCATATCTCTATTTTTTTAATGTACTGAACAATGTTTTATTTTCAAAATTATTGCGGTTATCATCTATACTTATGTTTGTGATTGATATGTTTGTGTGAACTTGCTATTTTTTACAATGTTCGCCCTGGCTGCATACAATTGTTGGGTCCGCCATTGCATGACTCAACTGCATGAGATCCTATTGACCTAGGATTTACCCTGACTGAAACAAACTCACCCAAAACAGAAACCTGGCAAGAAACTGATAATAGCTAGACTGCAGGAAAATAAAATTACTGAAACTCTAAAGCACACTAGGCTTGTAGGCAACAAACATGGTCCATCCATGCCTCTATCAACACAATCACCCTCATCGGTCTTACATTCATTCCTAACGCCTCCCACTACTACTCTGTGGAAAGTAATTTGTAGTCTGCAAAACTAAAGTTACATTTTCTCATTGTTCTTTGATTGGAAGATGGGAGTTCCGGGAAAGCAAATGCCAGAGTAGTTTTGCTTTCAGAATGGGCAACTGCTGCTTTGATCAGGACATGCATACCCATTGTTTTATCAGAATAGCTAGAAATCAGAAGACTACTTTGTGAATGTACCCAAATTAATGAAGCATCACTGCAAATTATATTTGTCTGTAGTGGCCTGGACCTACCTTGTGTTTATGACAGGGAATTTGTCAAGGAAACAAATTACATTATATTACATAATTTTTATCATTTGAATTATTCAGTTACCTTTTATTGATGGTATATGTTTTAGCATGGGAATAAGTCTAGATCACCCCCTAAAGTATGAGTTCGGGTTCACTTCACCTTCTAGCCTTTAAAACCAAACACTTAACCCTCTGAACTATTGATCGCCAACCTTCTGTGACACCTAAAATTTCAAACCTTTTCAAATATTAAAATTTCAAAATTTAAATGCATTTCACAATTTAGACTAGATTGAAAATTCTTTTAAAAATAAATTTGCTAAGGAGTGCATAGCAATTCATGTCATTGCATATAATTTAAATTAATTGAATGGACAAATAGGAATCAACAAGAGTAGGAAGTAATTAATAGAATTAAAAAGAAAAAAAAAGAGAGGAGAAAACCCCCTTGGGCCGCCGGCCTTCTCTCTCTCCCTTCTCTCCCGCGCGGCCCAGC